>JARQOD010002787.1:0-73152 GCA_033576555.1 Oophaga sylvatica | reverse complement strand
TTAAGTCCCCTCCATTTTCTTTTTTGCAGCAAAATTCCCAAATCCTGAAAACCGTTTCCTATAGGACATGGTTTGCAGACCCGGTCACCATTTGGGGGCCCCTTTCTCTGAACTTGCTCCAGTTTGTTGATGTCTTTTTTAAAAAGGGGTCCCAAAAAGGGACACAGTATTCCGATGAGGTCTGCCCAAAGGGGAGTAGAGGGCAATAATGACCTCACGTCATCTGCACCCCAAAGGGGAGGGAAAAGGATTTGCTGAAAGTGAAAGAAAAAACAAATGCGAATAGACATGGTCATGAGGGAGCCAAACACTAGATTGTTCAACTCCTACATAAACAGTAAAAACAAAAAAGTCAAAAACAATTGGGATCCCGGGGGGAAAAAACACTCCCCTCTATGTCACTATTTTTTTTCCCAAAAAGCAACAATAAGACCAATTTGGATACTGGTCGAAGAATGTTTAGTTCTTGTGATTTTCCCAAAGGACTACTTTGCTGTCTGAGTAGAACTTGGCCTGTGTCAAGTCGATATCAATCTCGGATGTGATGAACTTTGAAATTCAACCTAAGCTGCAGACAAAGCTTTAACCGGCTATATTTTTGTTTGGCTGGGAGCAAGTTTGGTTTCCCCAAAACGAATCCAATGGGGCTCTGCTTTGGAGTCTCAGTTTTGAGAAGGCGACAGCGGCAATTGTTTTGACAGAAGCATTCAACACGTACATTTTTGCTTTGTATTTCTTAGACGGCGCAGGGGTGTATGGTCTTGGTACATTAGGTTGGAGAGGGCTGCTAAAGAGTTCTTCCATCCTTCCCCACGTATTCTCTTATCAGGTGGCAGAGGTGCATCCCAGTCTTTTTTTCCTTGGTTAACCCCTTAAGGTTTTTCCTTGTTAGTGACAGGAGCTGCAAAACCCCAAGGGGACGTACAGACGTTGTTGGTGGACGGGGACCCTCTTTGTGAAAGGTTTTCTTTTTGGGTGACCGGGAAAAGGGAAGTGTCTGACGTAGATTCCCGAGAAGCCCGAGGCTGCTTTCATTGGTGAGGGGTTTTGACCCAAGTCCAATTTTCTGAGACTATTTTTAAAGTCTTTTTAAAGGGGAAAGCTTCCATAAGTTCTTGCTGTTTAGGCTATTTTGTGAAACCTAGGGTTTGAGCAAGCAAGCACTTTGGGCTCTCCTAAGACTGAGGCAGTCTCATTTAAAGGCTGGCTTTCAGACAGTCGTCAAAAAAAAAATTTTTTCTATGAATTGTTGATATTGATCCATATTCTGTTTTTTCCTTTTACCGACCCTTTTGAGTCCCTAGATGGCAACGCAGGTAAAGGGACTGTTCCCAAAGATGTGCACTCTCATGCATACTTGTGCTTCTTTAGCAGGATCATTGCTCTGTACCAGAAGAATCTTGGAAAGTTCCTGTCTCTCTCTCTCTCTCTCTAAAGGAAAAAATGGAACATTTGCTGGATGCCCGGATGAAGGGCATGGAAATTTAGGAAACGCATAAGTACTTCCAGTATTTTGTTATTGAGGTCGGGCCCCTTCAGTAAAAACACATTCAGGGATTTAAAAAATCAAACTTAGCACTGGGTCAAAACCCTCTAATTGGCCGGGTTTTGGGGTGGTATACTCCAAACAGGGGTGGGAAACCCGCATTCTTCAGAGTCTTTGAGAGTGGGAGTAGCTCTGTATGAAAATTTCTCAAATTTTCTTTGACATAAAGGAGAAAAAGTGATCTTTATCTTGGCTTCCTTTGGATTATGTTTGAGAGAGGAGAAACGCTTTAATCTGATTTCTGTTGTTTGGTAGACGTGGTCTGGGGTTTAAAGGGGAAGAGGTGCGACCCGGTTGGTCTATCTTTAACAACCCCTTTGTCCATTCCTCTAAAACAATTGCCTCTACTGACATTGCCACTTGGTTTTGTTTTGCTTATTCTCTGGAAAAAATGTGCCCCCCAACTGATCTTCATACTTCCTGAAATACTGCTGTCAGAGTAAAGTCTATTTTGTTTGGGCTTGGGGATGCTGCGTGGTAGCCTCGACATGGAATTGTTGTTTAAGAAAAAAAGATGGGTGCCCTTTTCCAAATTTTTCGTCAGCATGCTTGTCACAGAAGAGGGGGCGTGCATCGCCCCCAAAGCATACTTTTCCTTTTGACCCATCCTAGGTCTAGTTTTGGGGGAAGGGAGCATTGTGGAGTCCTTTTTAATTTCGTCCATTTTATGCACCCAGGATTCTTCCCCAAAAGCAGAATTACGGGGCCTAAAAGGCGAGTTCCGGTATGAGGTGTGTATGCGTTTAAGTGAGCGTGATGGATTGCCACATCTGGCATAGATTTTTCAGATCTGTTGTCTGGGATCTGATTACACCAAATTTTGTAGGAGGGGTAGGCAGAATTGTCCATCAAGGATAAATTTTGGTAGTCAGTAGCTTTCCTCCCTGTTTTGTACGTCCCTGCCACGTCTTTAGTGATAGGGGGTTTTGGCCCTTTGATGTTGAATAGGTCAAAGAATTTTGATTAGCTGGGGAAGATTACTTTTTTCCCCAAGATAGATCAGTTTTAAGCTTTGTCTCTATGACCCTTTGGGTACACTCTGACGAGGTATTTTGAACAGGATCTAGTCCCTTTACGACATCACACATTGTAAGTGATTTGGGTAGCGCATAGTTTCCCCTTTCCCTTCCCCCATGCTCACTGTCAGGGGTGTTTTGTGTACACCAGGGAGCTGGGCCAGGGTGTAGGGCAGTGTTATGATCTGGGGGCCCATTTCTGTGTTTTTACACTGCCCCTTGCAATCCTTGGCGAGATGATTTGTGGTGGCACCCACTTTAGCAGATACCGTTCCTTTAGGAGCTTCTGCGATCCGGATAGATTTTCCTCTGAAAGCTCTGATTTAGGGAGGTGAGGCTTTGGTGAGTGGGGATGCTTGTCAGGATCCTGCTGCCCTTGTCTCGATAGGGACACAGAGACCCTTTAAATTGAACCTGGAGAAGAAAATAAGTCTTTTGGGACTGCCCCGACGTTCTGCGTGGGTTTGGCATTTGGTGACGGTGTGGGATATACAATGCAAAAGCAAAGCGGGATCGTTTCTGATTTTGCTTGTTGGTGTACAAAGTCTACAAAAACGGAGAAAAGGGGGGAAAGGAAAAAAGGTTGTATTTTACGTGGAAAAATGTGTAAGCCCCCTTCCTGTAGATTGTAGGGGAATTTTGGGCTATAGGTTTAAAACCCCCTTTCTGTGTCAAGGTTTTCCAAAAACTTTTGGGTCTTTTTCACTTTTTCAACTTGGACTTCCTTTAGCAAGTCATTAATTTTTCTAATTTTTTGGGGGGCTTTTTTGTTAGATATTTTGGGGGAAATCTTAAAATTTTTTTGAATAAGGCTCTTCAAATTTCCTCTGCGGCCCGTAAAAACTCATCCAGCCTTTCCCCCTTCTTTTGAGGCCCGTCCAGGGCGGTTATTTTAAAAGTCTCTGATCCTTATGGTTTTGGGGCTGACATTTCCCCCCGGTATTTTTATAAGATGTCTATCTTTTCCCTTTTATTGTACCACAACCCCCAAATAAAAATTTTTAAGGAAGCTTTCCAACCCTTGAACCCCCAGCTTGGCCCGTAATTTTTATGAGCCCTTTTGGGAACAAGATAAAATCTTTTTGAAAAAATTTTGAAAAAATTTGGGGTTTTAAAACCCGGGTTTAAAGCAGAGTAACGGTTTTATGGGTAAAACCCGTAGTGATGTTAGGTCCCTTTTTGTACCTGTTTTTTCCCTTTGGGGGGGGCCGGGGCCCGGGGCCCCTAAAAATTTTAGTCTGACTTTTCGGTGTTTTCAGAAAAATGATTAAATTTTATTACCTGTGGGGGCCCCGGTAGTCCATTATAATTAAAATTTTTCCCCACTTTTTTTGTGTTTGAAAACTGTTTTGGGGCTGGGGCCCATGATAAAAATCCCGGGGTTCACTGGAGATGTCAGGGGTTTTTTCCCGGGGGTTATTTTTTGGATCGGAAAAATCCTTTTAAATTTCTAGAGGGGGCTTTGTGGTAAAAATTGCAGTGGAAAATCCAGACTTGACTTTTCGCTTGGCTATCTTTTTTAAAGGTTTTTTTCCCCCGGTTTTTTTGGGGGTTTTTGGGGGTCCGGGCCCCGGGGGCAGATTTTTCCCCTTTTGCAGGTCCCAAAAGGGGGCTCATGGGCCTTTTCTAACGGGGGCCCTTATTTTGATGGCTCTTCGGCTCTATGCGTGCCTTCTAAAACTGTTCCTTTTCTCTTTAACCCGGTTTCCCCTCTAACCCCCCCTGCTCTCTAGTTCCCCCTTTTTTTAACTTAAGTGATCTTTCTTCGCAACCCTTCCCCTCGCATTTCGGTGGCTACAGTTTTCCCGCGGGCAATGGCCCCGAACTGTTTAGGGAATGTTGTCTTTGAGGGGAGGAAAAAGTATGATTTTTTTGTCCTGTGTGTTTGTGGCATGATTTTTGGGGGGAAAAATTTTTGGCTGGCAGATTTTGCTAAAAGCTGTATTAAGCCCATGTAAAACCCGGAAAATTGAACCCAAAAGGGGTAATGGGGGCGGTTTAACCAGATCCCCAAGTGGTTGGCTGCTTTTTCACAGGGATTCCCAAAGCTGGATGGCCCCCCGTTTCACTGTTCTGTCCTCACAAAAATAGGCAAAAAAATTTGGGGCAGTTATACAGACAGCCTAAAAATTTTTTAGTTATGGGGTTAGTTAAGGTTACTGCAATCCAATAGGTTCAGCCCCCCCGGGTGTTTGGGGCCGTTTTTGCTTACCCCCCTCAGCTATTCAAAACATAACAGAGACCAAATGAAAAATTTTCCCAAAAAGGTAAAGGTGAATTTCCCCCATTTTTCAGTGTTTTTTTTTAAATTTTCCCCTGTGTTTTATAAAAATTTTAAAAGCGCAGCCGTCTAGCAGGAAATTTTTAGAGTTTAAAATGTTTCCCCCTTGCTGACAATTTTTTTGGGAAAAGGAAAATTTTCCTTCCCCCGGACTTGGCACTTTTTCCCCCCCCGCAAAAAGTCCAAAATACCGGTTTTAAAAAAACAACATTTTAAAAATGTGCTTTTTTGGCCCCAAAAAACCCCCGGGGCAAAAACCCCTTTTGAGACTCTGGGGGTTTGTAAGGGGGGAAAATGAGAGACACCACCCCCCAACAAAGCAGATGAGCAAAAGGCTGCTATCAAAAAAACTTGGGCTTCCATAACACCTCAGCAGTCCCCGGGGGTGATTGCCTCCATGCCATGCCCCTTGAGCAGTAATTGATACAAAAGGACCCCAAACCCCAAAGTATTGTGTTTTACTGAACATACATTTCATAGGCCAACTTTCCCCATTTTTTAAAATTTTTTTTTTAACCCCGGGTGTTATAAATTTTTAAAATTTTAACCTTTAAAACCCAAGGTGGGTTTGCCCCCGGGGTTTTGGGGGCCCCGGGCCAATTTTTTTCTGACCACTCCCCCCTTTAAAAGGAACGCTTCAAACGGATCTTTGCGATTTGGGATTGTTTTCCGAGACATATTTCCCCTTTCCTTTGAAGGGTTTTTAAAAATTTCTTCGAAATAACTTAACATTTATGAAAAAAAGGAAAAAAAAGGCCCCAAAAATTTTTTAAATTTTTTTTTTTCAAACTTTGTTTTTTTTTAAAAAAAAACAAGAAATATGTCAACAAAATAGTTAATAATAATATTTCCACATGCCCCACTTTAAAATCAGAAAAATTTTGGGGGAAAAAAATTTTTTTTTTTTTTGGAAGTTATAAGGGTTAAAAAGTTGACCAGCGATTTCTCTTTTTTTTCAAAAAAAATTTAAAAACCCTTTTTTTTGGCCAAAAAACAATTTAAAAATCATTTTTTGGGTCATATGGAAAAAACATATCCAAAAGTGACACCTTTTTTTAAAAATTTTCCCCCTCAAAACTGATAAAACCCCCTTTCAAAAATTTTTTTAAACCCTTCAGGTTTTTCCCCAGGGCGAAAACAACTTAAAAAGGGAAAAAAAAGAAAATTTTAAAAACCCCTTTTTGTCACAAAAAAAAATTTTTTTTGAACAAATTTTTTTTTTCCCAAGGGGTTTTAAAAGGGGAAAATTTTGGGCCACAAAATTTTTTGCCCCCTTTTTTTTTTTTTTTCCCCGAATACGCTGAAAACCCCCTTTGGGGGGGGGAAAACCCCTGTTTGGGTGAAAAGGCCGGGCCGGAAAAGGGGAAGGGGGCCAAATTTAAAATTTTTAAAAAAAAAAAATTGTTGGAATTGACATGGGGAACCCCTGTCGCATTTGGAGGCCCCCGATGTGCGAAAAAAATGAAAACCCCCCCAAAAAGTGCCCCCCCCTTTGGAAAAAAAGCCCCCCTTTGGGGGAATTTTTTTGATGTTTTGGTGAGCACTTTAAAACCCCCCAAAATTTTTCACAGAATTTATAACCCCCCGGGGGTTTTAAAAAAAAAATCATTTTTTTCCAAAAAACCTTTTATTTTTTTATTCCCAATTTTTTTTTTCCCAAAGGGGGTAACAGAGAAATTGGACCAAAAGATTTTTTGCCCCCAAATTTTCCTGATACGCTGATGCCCCATATGGGGGGGGACCACTGTTTTGGGCCCCACGGCAGGGCTCAAAGGGAAAAAGGGGCGCTGTTTGACTTTTTCAAACAAAAAATTGGGGTTGGAATTTAAAATTTTAAAACAAGGCGCTTTGGGGGCCCCCGAAAAGCATAACAGGGAAAAAAACCCCCCCCCCCAAAAAGGCCCCCCTTTTGGAAAACCCCAGCCCCCTAAAAATTTATTAGAGGTGTGGTGGCACTTTGAACCCCCAAGTGCTTCACAGAAGTTTAAAACGCCCGGGGTGAAAAAAAATTTCATATTTTTTCCAAAAAATATGAATAGCCCCAATTTTTTATTTTCCCCAAGGGAAAAAAGGAAAAATTTTCGACCACAAAATTTTTTGCTAATTTTTTCCCCTGTTTTCGCTGACCCCCAAATTTTGGGGGGGAAAACCATTTTTTTGGGAAAAGGGGCAGGGTTGGAAAAGGAAAGGGGGGCCGTTTGACTTTTAAAACAAAATTTGGGGTTGGGGAAATTGACTTTGGGGACACCAGTCACTTTTGGGAAAAAGCCCCTGATGTCCTAACAGGGAAACCCCCCAAAAAGTACCCCTTTTGGGAAAAAATTTGAACCCCTAAAAAATTTAATTAAATGTGTGGTTACTTTGGGGAACCCCCAAAGGGGGCTTCAAAAACCCCTTTTAAACCCAGGGTTTTTTGGGAAAATATAAAAATCCTTTTTTTTTTCCCAAAAAATTGTTTTTTTTAGACCAAAATTTTTAAAAATTTTCCCTTTGGGGTTTAACGGAAGAAGGGGGGGGCCCCCCAATTTTTGTTGTCCAATTTGTTTGGGGAGTACGCTGGTACCCCACAGGGGGGGAAAAAAAAAAGGGAAAAATGGGGCAACACGTTGGGGCTCGAAAGGGAAAAAAGAAAAGTTTTTTTTTTTCACCCCTTTGGGGGGGGTTCGGGGGGGCGTCTTTTTCCATTTGGCGAGACCCTTTTTGTGCCAAACAGTGGAAACCCCCAAAGGGGCCCCCCTTTTTGGAAGTTGCCCCCTAAGTAACTTATCTAAATGTGTGGTTAGTTTTTTCCCCCCCAAGTGCTTAACAGAACTTATAACGCCCGGGGGTGAAAAAAAAAAAAACCCCCTTTTTTTTCCCAAAAAAATTTGTTTTTTTGACCCCAATTTTTTAATTTTCCCAGGGTTCAAAAAAATTTGGACCCAAAAAGTTTTTTTTTTAAATTTCCCCCTTGGTACCCTTTTTACCCCACAGAGGGAGAAAACTACTTTTGGGGGCACACTTTGGGGGGCTCGTAAGGGAAGTATTGTTTTTTTTGGAATGCGACTTTGGGGGAATGGTTTAAAATGTTACGGTCCCCTGAGGAGTCCGGTTTTAAAAAAAGGAAACCCCAAGCATTGGGAAAACTGGGGAATTTTTGCAGCCCCCAAAAATAACCACCGCAAAAAAAGGGGCAGCCGTGGCCCCACCAAAAGGTTTGAGGCCCTAGCCCCCTGTCACAGCCTAGAAACTAAACTCCCCCCTAAAGATAGAAATGGAAAAAGCTATCCCCCCCGGGCAGAACCCCCAAAAAAAATAGAAACCCCAAAAAATAAAATGGCGGGTTAAAAAAAGAGGTTTTACTGACACGAAAGAAAAATTTTTAGCAAACGCGGGGGGCCCAAAACCTAAAAGAAAAAGGAGGGGGAAGGGTACTTACTGCAACCCCAAAAAAAACCCCAAAAAAGGAAAAAACCCCTACTAATTTCAAAAAAACCCGAGATCCCCAAGACCTCTACCCCAAAAATTTGTTTTTGGTGTAACAAAAACAGCACCAAATAAAAAAAAAGCAAAACCCCAAAATACAAAAAAAAGTGGCTGGACTAAACTGAGAGGGCAAAGCCCCCGGGGGGCCCCCCAAAGGCCCCCAAAAAATTGCAGGACAAAATGAAAAAATTTTGCAAAAACACAAAATAAAAAATTGCTTATCTGATAGGGGAGAGGGGAAAGACCCAGCGGCCCAAAAGGGGGAAAAAAGGGAAAAAAGGATTCAGACCAGAAAATTTTATAAACCCGGAAAAACCCGATGGGAAAATGATTCCCTTAAATAAGCCCCCTCGGGGAAAACCTGATTAAAAACCTAATTTTGTCCCCGCTTGTAACCCCAAGGGGGGGCTTTTGTCAGAATCATCTAAAAACCCCCTTCAAAACACCCCCCCTTGAGGGGGGGTTTACCAACCCCAAAATTAAAAAAACCGGGCCCCGGCCCCCGGTTTTATTTAATGATACGCCGGATAAGTCCCCTAGCTGGAGGGCCGAAGCAAACACCCAAGAATTTTCTTCCCGACCAAAAAAACCCCCTCCTTTAAAAACCCAAAAACTGGAGTTTTTTAAAAAAAAAGGAAACCCCAAATTTTTTTTCAAAAAAATTTCCCAGTTTTCCCCCCAACCCCAAAAAAGGGTCGGGGGGACAGCAGCGGGGAAACCCCTGGTCAAAAAAACCTTTTCAACAAGGACTTGGGAACACGTTTAGGCCTTTAAATGCCCCGGAAAAAAGCCCAAAAAAAAAAATAAAAATTTTTAAAAATCCCCAAAGATCTTTTTGGTTTTCCCAAAGAACCTAAGGCTTAAATTTGGGGGAAACCCCCCCTCTCTGGAAATCTTTGAGGACAACCAGACCAAGTCCCCCACTTTAAAAAAACCGAGGGGCCTTTTGTCCTATGCCGGTTTTTCAAACCGCTGGGCCTTTCCTGAGAGAGGGACAAACCTCTCCAATACCCGGTCCCAAAAACTGTGAAAACCCCTAAAACAAAAGGCAACACCTAAAACAGAAGCCCCCCTCTGTCCCCCAAGGGGAAAAAAAAAAAGGTTTTAAAAACCCAAAATTTCAGAAAAACGGAGGGGAAAACAAAAAGGGGGAGTAGCCCCCCTTATTAAGGGGGAAACTCAGCCAAAAAAGGAAAAAAAAGGGCCCCTTCATCCTGGGGCAGCAACACAAAGCCTCTAGTAAAAACTCCAATGTCTGGGGTTTTTTCCTTTTTTTTGCCATTGGTTGAGGGATGAAATTTTCCGGGGGGGAAAGACAATTGAACCCCCCCGTTTAGAACAAAAAGTCCTCCAAAATTGGAAACAAACTGGACCCTCTGTCCAGGGGTAAAATTTTTTTGGGGAAGCCCCGGGAAACGAACCAAGGCTGAAGAACAAAGCACCAATTCGGGAGGGGAAAGGAAAAATTTGGTAATTTTGGGCCAAGAATTGAAAATTTTTTTGGAAAAAACCCCAAAAAAAAAATTAACCCCCCATGGTGGTCATTCTCTAATTTCTGGAAAAGGGGAAAAAACGGAAATGAAATCCCCAAAGTTATGGGTCCATGGGCCCTTTTTGGGAAAAGGGGAAAGGCATCAACAAACCCCCAGAGCGGGGGCAAGGTGGAGGAGGCAAAGGGGGGCCGCAGGACTGCACAAAAAATTTCCCGACAAACGCGGGGAAAAAATAGGCCCCCCAAAAGGACCCGACTAAAACCCAATTTTTTGGTTTTCCCAAAAATTTCCGGGGGGCCCCCCAATTTTAGGAACAATGAATCTAGGCGAGATGGCGGAAAGAACTACACCCTCCTTCAAAATAACAGAGGGATCAGATAGCTCAGGAGAGTCCGCAAGGAAACTCCTCGAGAGGGCATCCGCCTTAACATTCTTAGTGCCAGGAAGAAAGGAAACCACAAAATTAAAACGTGTGAAAAACAAGGCCCACCTGGCCTGTCTAGGATTGAGTCGCTTGGCAGATTCCAGATAGACCAGATTCTTATGGTCCGTAAGGACCACCACCTGATGTTTGGCTCCCTCCAGCCAATGTCTCCACTCTTCAAAAGCCCACTTCATGGCCAATAACTCCCGATTACCCACGTCATAATTACGTTCAGTAGGAGAAAATTTTCGAGAGAAAAAGGCACAAGGGTTACTTTTAGAGGTCTCTGGATCTTTTTGGGACAAAACGGCACCTGCCCCAATTTCAGAGGCATCAACCTCCACCTGAAATGGCAGAGAAACATCAGGCTGCCGTAGAACAGGAGCAGAAGTGAATCTCTGCTTAAGTTCCTGAAACGCAGAGACTGCCTCAGGAGGCCAATTCACCACATCAGAACCCTTTCTGGTCAAATCAGTTAATGGTTTAACAATAACAGAGAAATTACCAATAAATTTACGATAAAAATTGGCAAAACCCAAAAATCTCTGAAGAGCCTTTAATGAAGTAGGTTGGACCCAATCACAGATGGCCTGAACCTTGACCGGGTCCATTTCAATAACAGATGGGGACAAAATGAATCCCAGAAATGAGATCTTCTGTACGCCAAAAAGACACTTTGATCCCTTCACATACAGAGCATTCTCTCTCAAAATCTGGAATACAGTTCGAACATGTTTCACATGAGAGTCCCAGTCATTAGAAAAAATCAAGATATCATCCAAATAAACAATCAGAAACTTGTCCACAAAATCCCTGAAAATGTCATTCATGAAGGACTGGAAGACGGAAGGAGCATTAGTGAGCCCAAAGGGCATCACAAGGTACTCAAAATGCCCTTCAGGGGTGTTAAATGCCGTCTTCCATTCATCCCCGTGCTTAATGCGAATAAGGTTATACGCCCCCCTGAGGTCAAGCTTGGTAAACCAAGTAGCGTTTTTCACCCTGGAAAACAGGTCAGAAATCAAGGGTAACGGGTATTGATATTTCACAGTAATATTGTTCAAGAGACGATAATCAATACACGGCCTTAATGAACCATCTTTTTTGGCCACAAAGAAAAAACCGGCACCTAAGGGTGAAGAGGATGGTCTGATATGACCCTTCTCCAATGATTCCTTGATATAAGACCGCATAGCGTCATGTTCAGGTACAGACAAGTTAAAAAGGCGACCCTTAGGGAATTTACTACCTGGCACTAATTCAATAGCGCAGTCATAGCTCCTATGGGGAGGTAAGGATGCAGATTTACTTTCGCTAAACACATCAGAAAAATCAAACAAAAAGTCAGGAACATCCTCAGCCTGGGGGGAGGCAGAAAAAACAGGAGTGTTGGTATTAACACATTGGCAGCCCCAACTGGTTACAGACACAGATTTCCAATCCAAAACAGGATTATGAGACTGTAACCAAGGGAAACCCAGCACGATAATGTCATGCAGATTATATAGAACCAAAAATTTGCAGCACTCCTGGTGATCAGGTTCAACCCTCATTATCACCTGAGTAGAAAACTGGGGTTTATTCTCAGCCAAAGGGGTAGAATCGATCCCCAGTAGGGGAATAGACTTCTGTAGGGGTATCAAGGGAAATCCACAACGTTTAGCAAAATCATAATCCATCAGGTTAATAGCTGCTCCAGAATCAACGAAAGCCTGAGCAGAAAATGAGGACAGAGAGCATATCAGAGTGACAGTTAATAAAAACTTAGTCTGAACACTACCCAAGACAACTGAGCGTGCAAAACGTCTTCCCCGCTTAGGGCAGACTGAAATAGCATGAGAGGCATCACCACAGTAGAAACATAACCCATTGCGCTTTCGAAACTCATGACGCTGTGCCCCAGACACCACTCCATCACACTGCATGGGCTCAGCAGCTGGCTCACAAGGCAACACCACTCCACGCATACTTCTCCGCTCACGCAAACGTCTGTCAATTTGAATCGCTAATGACATAGAATCATTGAGACCAGAGGGGACAGGGAATCCCACCATAACATCCTTTACATTATCCGACAGACCCTTCCGGAAAAGGGCCGCCAAAGCGTCGTCATTCCATTTGGTCAGGACTGCCCACCTACGGAATCTCTGACAGTATAACTCAGCGTCATCAAGCCCCTGATTTAATGCCAACAAGGCTTTTTCAGCTTGATCAGTGACATTAGGCTCATCGTACAATAACCCCAAAGCCTGAAAAAATGCATCAACATCACTCAAAACAGGATCCCCAGGTGTCAGGAAAAAGCCCAATCCTGAGGATCGCCGCGCAGGAGAGAGATGACAATTTGAACCTGCTGCGCTGCGTTTCCTGAGGACTTAGATTTTAAGGCAAGAAACAATTTACAATTATTTTTGAAATTCTGAAACTTAGCTCGATCCCCTGAAAACAAATCTGGCATGGGGATCCTAGGTTCCACAACAGGCAACCTAGCAAGATATGCAGCAATACTCCGAACCTCAGTGGCAAGCTGATCCACACGGCCAGACAACTGTGCAAACTCCATTGGGAGAAAAGATCCTCCCCAGCACCCAGAGATACAGAGGGAAAAAAAAAAAAAAAAAAATGCAACAAACAGAAAAATATCTCTGACAACTTTTCTTCCTTCAAAATATTTTTTCCCTTCTGTGAGTACCATACAATTTTTATGGCCGGTGATACTGTTATGTTACGGTAGCTGAGGAGTGCAGGTAAAAAAGGAAATACACCAGAGCAGTTGGAATCTATGAGATTGCAGTACCCTGACTAACCACCGCAACTAGAGGCAGCCGTGGAGCGTTCCTACGATGGTCCTAGACGCCTCGTCACAGCCTGAGAAACTAACTACACCTAAAGATAGAAATAGGAAAGCTATCTGCCCCGGAGCAGAACCCCAAAGATAATAGAAAGCCCCCAAACATGTAATGGCGGTTAGACAAGAGGAAATACTGACACAGAAAGAAAATAGTATGAGCAAACGCTGGGGCCCAAACTAACTAAATAGAAAAGGATAGGAAGGGTACTTACTGCAATCCCAGAAAACCCTGAAAGGCACCAACTCTACTAATTTCAAAAACACCTGAGATCACATGACCTCTACCACCTAAATTAGTTCTCTGGTGTAACAAAAACAGCAGCCACTGAAAAAACTGCAAAAAGCAAAAGTACAAAACAAAGTGGCTGGACTAAACTGAGAGGGCAAAAGCCCCCGGAGGGACCCAGAAGGCCCCCACAGAAGTGCAGGACAAAATGCAAAAATATAGCAAAAACACAAAATAAGAAATTGTCTTATCTGATAGCAGGAGATGCAGACACGACACAGCAGGCCACAAGGGAAACTGGAAAGAAGGATTCAGACCAGAACAATTGATCACCGGCAACCCTGATGGGAAAATGATTCCCTTAAATAAGACCAATCAGTAACACCTGATTCCCAATCCTCACTAGTACCGCTTGTAACCACCAGAGGGAGCCTCTGCTCAGAACTCATCTCAAACCCATTCACAACAGAATGGTCTGCGGGCGTCATGTTCCATTTGGCGAGCTGTTGTGAATGTGTTAGAAATGAATTCTGAGCAGAAGCTCCCTCTGGTGGTTACAAACAGTACTGAACCATTCAATGAGGATTGGCAATCAGGAGTTACACACTGGTCTTATATAAGGGAGGTTCCCTCCCATCATGGTTGCCGGTGATCAATTGTTCTTGTCTCAACTGTGGTTCCTGGTTCACTTGGAAGCTTGCTGAGTCTTGCCTCTTCTCCTGCTCTCAGATAAGATATTTTCTGTTTTTGTTTTTGTGCTTACCATTTGCATATTTCTCTGCATTTCTGTGAGGTTAGCCAGGTCCCCCCCGGGGGCTTGGGCTCCTCTCAGTTCTTCTGGAGCCACTGTTATTTGTTCATTTGCCTTTTCCAGTTTTTTCAGTGGCTGCGGCTTAGTTTTGTTACACCAGAGAACTAATTTAGGTGGTAGAGGTCATGTGATCTCAGGTGTTTTTGCAATTAGTAGAGTTGGTATTTTTTAGGGTTTTTTGGATTGCAGTAAGTGTCCTTCCTATCCTTTTCTGTCTAGGAAGATTGGGCCCCAACGTTTGCTCATACCATTTTCTGTCTGTGTCTGTATTTCCTCTTGTCTAACCGCCATTACATGTTTGGGGGCTTCCTATGTACTTTGGGGATCTGCTCCGGGGCAGATAGCTTTCCTCTTTCTATCTTTAGGTGTAGTTAACCTCTCAGGCTGTGACGAGGCGTCTAGGACCAACGTAGGAACGCTCCACGGCTGCCTTTAGTTGTGGTGGTTAGTCAGGGTACTGCAATCCAGTAGATTCCAACCTCTCTGGTGTATTGCCGTTTTTGCCTGCTCTCCTCAGCTACCAAATCATAACAGCGAGCCCCTGATGTGCCTATACAGTAGAAACCCCCCATAAGTGACCCCATTTTGGAAACTAGAGCCCCTAAGTAACTTATCTAAATGTGTGGTTAGCTCTTTGAACCCCCAAGTGCTTCACAAAAGCTTATAACGCCCGAGCATGAAAATATAAAATACTATTTTTTCCTACAAATATGATCTTTTTGTCATGATCCTAGTGCGGGCTCTGACCTGCACACCTGGGGTTTATTATTATGGCCTCTCTTTGGTTCGGGGAGAGCTTCTTATAGCCCTAGGAAGCTCCAATCCCCGTCAGTTATACTTTTGCCCTTGGCTGAGTGTGTTGACCCCTGATTGCCTGTGCCTTGTGCCTGTGTTCTAGTTTGTTTGTATGGTTCTGACCCGGTTCTGTTTCCCGTTGTGATTTTGCCTCTTGATTCTGTACTGTGTATATGCTTCTCTGGTTTTGTGACTCCTGCCACGTCCCTGACTATTCTTGATTTGCCTGCTCCTTGTGTACTGCGTTGTCTCACGTTTACTGACCTCGGCTTGTCTTGGAATCCGTCTCCCTCTGGTGCCCCGTCCTCTACCTGGTGTCCGGTGACCCCCTTTCCATTCTCCAGGGTCCCAGTAGCTCCCTGCACTCATCCCCAGCTACAGGACCCTAAGCTCCGCCCCCTGGGGTCACATGACCGCAGGTCCTGGCAGTACACTCACCACTTGGTGTTCTGCTAACTCCAGCTCTGCTGTATTGCTATTGTCTTGCCCAGCACTCGGGCGCTGTGAGTACCGCTGTCACAGGCCGTCGGAGGATCCAGGCTCCCACTGTCAGAGCTGCTGAAACCGCTGGTAAGTGCCCACCTAGCGGTTTCTCGTGATATTTTTAGACCCCAATTTTTAATTTTCCCAAGGGTAACAGAAGAAATTGGACCCCAAACGTTGTTGTACAATTTGTCTTGAGTACGCTGGTACCCCACATGAGGGAGAAAACTACTGTTTGGGCACACGTTGGGGCTCGAAATGGAAGTAGTGACGTTTTGGAATGCAGACTTTGATGGAATGGTCTGCGGGCGTCATGTTCCATTTGGCGAGACCCTGATGTGCCTAAACAGTAGAAACCCCCCACAAGTGACCCCATTTTGGAAACTAGACACCCTAAGTAACTTACCTAGATGTGTGGTTAGCTCTTTGAACCCCCAAGTGCTTCACAGAAGCTTATAACGCCCGGGCGTGAGAATATAAAATCCTGGTTTTTTTCCCATAAATATGATCTTTTAGTACCCAATTTTTAATTTTCCCAAGGGTAACAGAAGAAATTGGACCCCAAAAGTTGTTTTCCAATTTGTCCTGAGTACGCTGGTACCCCATATGTGGGAAAAAACTGTTTAGTCACATGTCGGGGCTCGGAAGGGAAGTAGTGACGTTTTGGAATGCAGACTGGTGGAATGGTCTGCGGGCGTCATGTTCCATTTGCAGATCCCCTAATGTGCCTAAACAGTTTAAAAAACCCACAAGTGACATAATTTTAGAAACTAGACCCCAAGAAACTTCTCTAGATGTGCCCCCTTTTTGGAACTAATCTACAGTAGTGCATGGAGGTATGGTACAATTTGAAGCAATCCTTCATACACAGGCCAGGTTTATCGGGGCAGGTGTCGCATTGATAAATGGTGTCCTTGCGTTTTCCCCTTTTGTAACACACTTGGCACCTTTTTTTTTGCGATTTACCTTTTTTTCCAGTTTGCGGGACCTCTCCCGAGAAATGCTGACCTGGTACAATACGAGCACCTTCAGTTCCGGAAGTACTGGGGCCCGCTCCTTTCTAAGCGCCAAACAGCATGGCCTTGATCACTACCTCCTGGAACTGAAGGTACGACATATTGGTGTGGCGTGCACAGCAGGAAAGCGTTGAGCATTGCCATTTGTACGATGTGCACTGCCAGCTTTTTGTACAACACCCTGGCCTTTCTCAAAGCACTGTACGGTTGGAGGAGTTGATCGGAGAGATCAACACCCCCCATGTATTTGTTGTACCCAAGTACACAGTCCGGTTTGTGGACCTGTGTAGAGGTACCCCGTACAGTGCTGAGGGCGCTACCATCACCTTGTATGGTGGTCAAGAGAAGGACATCCCTCTTGTCCTTGTACTTGACCACAAGCAGGTGGTCGCTACATTGGGCTCTGCTCTCACCCTTTCTGAGCATCTGCCCAAGCAGCGTTTTCGGGAGGCCCCTCTGTTTTTTGCGGACGGTACCACAGGCTGAGGTACCTTGCGCAGAGAGAGATTTGTAGAGTGGGATGCTGGAATAAAAGTTATCGGTGTAGAGGTGATAACCTTTATCCAGCAGTGGGTGCACCAAATACCACACAATTTTCCCACTCACTCCCAGGACAGGGGAAACTCAGGGGTTCAATCCTGGTGTCCTTTCCTTCGTAAACTCTAATCCTGTGAGTGTACCCCGAGGTACTCTCACACAGTTTGTAGAGTTTGATTCCATACCTGGCCCCCTTGTTGGGCAGGTACTGACGGAATACGAGCCGTCCCTTAAAATGAACTAAGGACTCATCCACGCAGATGTCCCTTTGAGGCATGTACACTTAAGCACACTTTTTGTTGAAGTGTTCGATGACCGGCCGAACTTTGAACAGACGGTCAAAGTTGGGGTCATCTCGTGGGGGACACTGTGCATTATCGTTATAATGCAGGAATTTGTGGATGGCCTCAAAACGCATCCGGGCCATGACCATTTGGAACACTGGAGCGTTATATAAAATATCAACACTCCAATATTGCCGAAGTTCTGGCTTCTTCAGGATCCCCGTGTGAAGGACCAGGCCCCAAAACTGCATCATTTCAACTGCGTCTACAGGAGACCAGTTCGAATATGATGAACGGGGGTTTTGCGCCAAAAATTGACGAGCGTACAAATTCGTTTGCTCCACCATGTGGTTAATAAAATGCTCAGAGAAAAAGACTTTGAAAAAGTCTATTTCTGTGAGGCCAGTGGTGTCAAACCTGATTCCTGATTCTGCCACAAAATCAGGAATCAGTGGCTCGTAATTTTCGGGGGGCAAGGTCCACACGGGGTCCACAGTGGGGTGCGTTGGTTCGGCTTCGTCTTCTGGAGTGGCGGCCGCTGCCTCATCTTCTGTCCTGGGGCGTCTGCATGGCGGTTCCGCAGGACCTGAGGAGGAAGATGAGGAGGGGGAAGAAGAGGATGAGGATGAAAAATCAGAGAAATAAAGAAATGTGGGATCCTCTCCCTCGCTATCAGTGTCGGAGGCAAGGAAAGCGTATTCCTCCTCCAATGAATAGCGCTGTTGGGACGAACGGGATGGGTGGGGCATTTTTTTTGTGATTATGGTGCTTGGGTGTACTTTATTGATATCTGTGTATGTGTGTAGGGGGATAGTGCTTGGTGCAAACTATTCTGAAAAGAAAAATCTAAAAGAAAAAAAACAAATGGGGAGAAAAAAATGCCTATGAAAAGAAAAGTGTAAAACAGCAGGCCCTAGCTCTGATAAGTGAACTGCTCAATGTGCGCACGGGAGTGGTGGAAAGGAGGGTGAAAAAAAAAAACGACAGGCACGAGCTCTGGTAAGTGAACTGTGTCACTTATCAAAGTTCGGCGACTGCTGGATGTGCGCATGGGAGTGGCGGAAAGGGGGGTGAAAAATCAAAAGGAAAACTGCAGGCGCGAGCTCTGATAAGTGAACTGTGTCACTTATCAAAGTTCGGTGGCTGCTAGATGTGGCGCAAAGAGAGTGGCGCAAGGAGGGGGTAAAAAAAAAAGGAAAAGGGCAGGCGCAAGCTCTGGTAAGTGAGCTGTGTCACTTATCAAAGTTTGGTGGCTGCTAGATGTGGCGCAAAGGGAGTGGCGCAAGGAAGGGGTGAAAAAAAAAAGGAAAAGGGCAGGCGCAAGCTCTGGTAAGTGAGCTGTGTCACTTATCAAAGTTTGGTGGCTGCTAGATGTGGCGCAAAGGGAGAGGCGCAAGGAGGGGGTGAAAAGAAAAAAAAGGAAAACAGTCGGCACGAGATCTGATGAGTGAACTGCGTCACTTATCAAAATTCAGCTGCTGCTTAATGTGGAAACTGAGGCAGCGAAAAGGCTGGTGAAAAAAAAAAAAAAAGGAAAATGAAAACAGCCGGCGCGAGCTCTGATAAGTGAACTGTGTCACTTATCAAAGTTCGGCGGCTGCTAGATGTGGCGTATAGGGAGTGTCGCAAGGAGGGGGTGAAAAAAAAAGAAAACCCGCCGGACGCGAGCTCTGATAAGTGAATTCCGTCACTTATCAAAGTTCGGTGGCTGCAGGGTGTGCGCACGTAGGTGGCGCAAAGTGGGCTGAGAGCACGAGTGTTGATCGGTGAACTGCGTCACCAATCAACGCTCGGTGGCTGCTAAATGTGCACACGGAGGCGGTGCAAAGGTGGGGTGGAGGGGGTAAAAAGAGGGGGAATGGGGATGGGGGGGAGAAGAGAGACAGGGATCAACACTTACGGTTGTAGTCTCTCTTCTTTTTCTTTCTACTTTCTTCTGTCTTCTTTCCTCTGTCTTCTTTCTTCAGCACTACAAGTCCCAGCACAGGAGGAGATCTGGTAGTATGACTGCTCTGCAGGAATCCTCAGCAAGTGTGAGGAACCCTGCAGAGTGGTCACACACAGGTCAGAGCCAGGTGAGACATGTCACAGAGCGGTCATATCGCTGCTGTGACCTGTGATTGGTGGGATTCATCATAACATGATCCCACCAATCAGAGCTCTCCTGGTTACCCTGGCAACATGCCTAGGATTGGAGATCACAGCTCCGATCCTAGGCAGGTCACAGCCAGGTCAGCAGCCAGGTCACCTGCAGGGCACAGCGCGGTCACACAGCGGTCAGACCGCGGCTGTGCCCTGCGATTGGCGCGATCGATGATAACATCGATTGCGCCAATCAGCTCCTGCAGGCCCTGCTAGGCCTGTACTAAGTTCCGGCCTAGGATCGGTGCTATTACAGCACCGATCCAGCAGGAACCGGCAGGGCACAGTTCGGTAATACCGCGTCTGTGCCCTGCGATTGGCGCGATTGATATGATCGGCGAACGCGCCAATCCGGGGGGGGTCTGGATGATTATAGGCACCGCCTAGGATCGAGTACATCGATACTCGATCCTAGCCTCGGATCTCACTGTTTCAGCCAATCTGATTGGCTGAAACAGTGAGAAAGCCTGTGATTGGCTGTTCAGGATTGAACAGCCAATCACAGCGCTCGGGAGGCCGGATGGGGGAGGACACTGCCTGGGATGCCGACACCATCTTCCTAGAGGTAAGATGGCGTCGGAATTTTAATGCGATCACCGTGACTTAAGTCGCGATGTCGCATTAAAGGGCATGACGTACTATTCCGTCCCTGGGAATTAAGTACCAGGTCACATGGACTGAATAGTACATCGGATGGAATAAAGGGGTTAATGAGATAATGACTTTTGGGTTTTCATTGGCTGTAAGCCATAATCCTCAACATTAACAGAAATAAACACTTCAATAGATCACTCTGTTTGTAATGACTCTACATAATGAGTTTCACTTTTTGTATTGAAGAACTGAAGTAAATTAACTTTTTGTTGATATTCTAATTTTGTGAGAAGCACCTGTATAAACATAAAACCCTCACAATACTCACCTCTCCTACTCGCTCCCCCGCTAACCCGGGCTCTGCTGCGGTCTCAACACTGCCATCTGCCCGGCACACATCATGGCATGCAATGAAGTGACGGCAGGCAGAGGGGAATGATGGGGAGGGAGCGTCATTTGATAACCTCTCCTCCATTATTACTTTCAACTGTACAGGGCCAGTTTTAGGCAAAGTGGGGCGCTAGGCAAAAGTTTAAAATGGGGCCCCAAATGCTAACAAACTGCACACAGAAGCATTTCGGTTGTATTTACATACGCTGCTTTCAGGCCGCTAAACGAGTGTGATTGACAATACTGAAGTTGTTTGACGCTTGTTTCCCGACCTCTTTACACCAACTGAGAAAGAATGATGGGAACAGAACAATCACTATTAGATCAGTCTGTCCTCATACAGTATCATGTTATCAGCAGCACATCTACAGTTTACACCGGGCGATGTGCTGCTGAGAACAATGATTTTTGTTCCGGCATAAACAATCCAATCACTCGAATATGCAGCATTTTGCTTGTTTAGTATAATACACCCCATAGTCCTCCATATATTATAATGTGCCCCACAGTCCTCCATATAGTATAACACACACCCCATAGTCCTCCATATAGTATAATACACTCCCCATGGTCCTCCATCTATAATATAACACTACAAGCGTCACTCTGTGTGAAGCCTTTATAGACTGCGCAAGTACGAAGTGCCGGCGCAGTCTGGCTCCAGACAGAAGAAGGCATCCAGTGGTTACAGGTAAGATAAGTGTGTATGGCGCCGGAGATCACAGTGCGCATAGACACTGAAAGCATACAGCGATCTCCGGCGCCATACTTACTTACCTGACCAGGAGGAGCGTTGCCGCGGCACTTTTCTTTTCGCCAGAGACCGGGGCAGGAGTGCGGCGTCAGAATCGCGCATGCGCATAGCGCTATCTGGCGCCATTTTACTGAAGACACATTTGCAGCGTGTCTTCAGCAATATGCTAATTATGCAAATTGTCTCTTCAGAGAGGAAGAGAGCTAGAACTCTAGTGCCACCTTTTGGAAGGTAGCAATCCTACAAGTCAATGTCGACCCTTTAACGAGCCTTATCACATGACCTAGGATAATAGCCAAACCAGAATCTCAATTTGCAGACACTGTGTTTCGGGGTTCAGCCCCTCGTCAGTGCAAAGCAGAGATCTGGTTTGGCTGTGTGAGAGGCGTCAGACCATTGTCCAAGAAATATCGTCACTCCTTGCGGAGATCAACATGCTAAGCATGCAGATGAGGAGACTTAAAGCCACAATGCTCCTCTGGGAAATATGCTAATTATGCAAATTGTCTCTTCAGAGAGGAAGAGAGCTAGAACTCTAGTGCCACCTTTTGGAAGGTAGCAATCCTACAAGTCAATGTCGACCCTTTAACGAGCCTTATCACATGACCTAGGATAATAGCCAAACCAGAATCTCAATTTGCAGACACTGTGTTTCGGGGTTCAGCCCCTCGTCAGTGCAAAGCGGAGATCTGGTTGATATTTCTTGGACAATGGTCTGACGCCTCTCACACAGCCAAACCAGATCTCCGCTTTGCACTGACGAGGTGCAAAGTGTTCTGGATACCTTGAGTGCTGTCTCTTGGCCTTCCGGCATCGCCACTTCGGTGGCTTAAGCCGGTTGCTGCTTTAGGGAGATAGCCAGGAGGATTCAGGGAGAAGATCCTTGGAGTTGTGGACGATGGGAGTCCGACTTCAATTCTCTGGGACCGGTGATAGCCGGGTCAAAAATGGATTCCGGATTGAAATCGCTGAAGATAAGAAGTTGCATTTTTCCCTGGGATATTTGGTCAACATGGTGTTTTATGACATCCTGAAGATTCGGAAGTCCGATATAATATGCCTGCAGGAGTTCAGGAGGGAAGGCAGGTATGTGCTGGTGCTATCTGCTATGGCAGCTTGCCAGAATTTGTTTACTGCCCTGAAAAATGGAGTTGCAAATCCTTTGCTGGAAGGACTTACCTTTACTGTGCTATACTCTAAGGGGGATATCCCACTTGTGGTTTTCATGCACAACCCTTTTGTTTCCCTGGAGGACATTACTTTATTTTTGAAAAGACATTGCATTTATGTTCAGTACTCCCACAGGGTCCTGAATGGAGAAGGGCTCTGGACCGGGAAGTACAAATTTTTGTGAGATTTCGGATGGATCCCCAATGCCCGGGAGGCATCCATTACCCCCCTCTTAATTTTTCAATTGGGAAAAATAGTGGTTTTTTGTTTTTTCCAGATGCCCCACTGTATTGCAGGAGGTGTAAAAATTTCGGGCATACCCAGGATAGTTGCAAGGACATGCCAACTTGTAGGAATTGCAATGGTTCCGGCCATATGGCAAAAGACTGCACAAATCCTGTTATGTGTAATGCTTGTGGTGAGGAGGGCCATAAGTATCGGGATTGTAAGGCCAGGATCAGTCCTAGGTCTTACGCTGAGGTCACAGGTGGGGCAGCTGCGCCCCCTGCTGCTGTTGTTGACATTCCACAGGTTACAGACCCGGATCTTATTGAGGAACCTGAAATCATGGATGCGCATGAGGAGGCCCTGCCCGAAACGGAGACTCCCAGCCCAGAGGTGGCAGGTTTGGAACTTGCTGAGGTTGAATGTGAGCTCCCTCATCAGTCTGATGTCTGTGGGGAGGGGGAGTTGGAGGGTTCTCTTGGTAATACCCCCAGTATATCTTGGTTAGCTACTGAGGAGGAGTTGCCCAGTTGTGGAGATCAAGGTGACTTCACTCTTGCAAGGCCCTCTGAGGAGGAGGAGGAGCCTGGAACTTCCTGTAAAAAGCCCAGAACGGATTGGGCGGACGCCGGTGAAGATTGTTTAAGTCCGGTGAGTGAACGTAGTTACCCTCAGAATGTCTTCTCTCCTGACACCAATGTTTTTTTAGGCATTCCCGCAGACGTAAACAGATTCGGGGAGTTGCAGTTCCAGATGGAAGACGAAAACGGTTGAAGAAGAAGTGGCCTGTTTGTCGTCATGTAAATAACACCATCATGTTATGGCTCCCCAAGCTGGTTGGGGCATTGCGTCCCTGAATGTCAGACAAATTAGATCTAAATCCAGGAGGGTAGTCGTCCTAGATTATATTAAACAGATGAATGCTCACATCTTTTGTCTTCAGGAATGTGGGATTGAGGACGCTCCAAGCGATAAGGACTGGCCTTACGGTCAGCATGTATGGTCTGGCTCATGTGTTAATAGGAATGATGGTGTAGGGATATTAATGGGTAACAGGGAGATTAGTTTAGATAGCTACACGGTGGTAGAGGTGGGTAGATGTATAATTGCACATGTTAGCTATAGGGGGTGGCGGGCTAGAATTATTAATGTGTACTGTCCATCAGGAAAGGATGGGAAAAAGGAGCGTCTGGCTCTTTTGGAAAAATTAAGTTTGTTTCTTCCAGGCAAAATGCCTACAGTTTTAGTTGGAGACTTTAATTGCATCACAGAAGGGAATTGTGACATAACTGGTAAAAAGTTATCCAATCTTATTTCTGATTTTTCCCTTCTAGATGCTGCTGCTCTGAAATTTGGCATCCCACCACCGCCAACATACCAGGCTGATAGGGGTGGTATTGCATCCAGAATAGATAAAATGTTGTTTTCCAAAAATATGTTGTGTATGAATTTTGAACAAAATGCTGTACCTTTTTCTGATCATGAGTGTTTGAGAGGTGTGTTTAGTGCGATTGATGAACGTGTGTATGGTGGTGGGGTTTGGAAGCTGAACGTTAGGTTGTTAGAAGATGAGGATGTGATGAATGAATTAAAAATAAAGTATAAAGAGTGGAGAGTATGTAAGAGGAATTTTGCGTGTGTGCTGGAATGGTGGGACTGGGTTAAGGTGTGTTGCAAAAAATTCTTCAAAAAATGGGGCTATAAAAAAGCTGCTATTTATCGGGAAAGATTTAATGATTTAAACAGGCGTATAGACTGGTTAAAGAAGTGTGGAGAAAGTGGGATGGATGTGTCTGATGAGCTGGCTGAGACAAAGAGTGAACTAAAGCGTGTTATGGATGCGAAAGGGAAGGAAATCATCTATCGCACCAAAATAGAACATCTTGAGAAAGATGAAAAGTGCACAAGGTTCTTTTTTAAGAAAATGAATGGGAGAAAGGTTGATATGGATAAAGTCCTGGATAGGAACGGTTTGTGTGTGTCAGGTGAGAATGTGATAAAGGAGGCGAATAGGTTCTACAGCAAGTTATATGATAAAAAATGGATTGACTCTGGTCTTGTTTCAGAAGTGCTGAATGGGTTAGAAAACAAGTTAGGTAGTGAAGATTGTGATATTTTGAATGAGGATGTGATTATGGATGAAGTAGAAAACGTGATGAAGAGTGCTAAAAAGAATAAGACATCAGGGAAAGACGGATTGCCAGTAGAATTCTATGTGAAAGCGTGGGATTTCCTGGGTGCTGATTTGACTGAGATATGTAAGTACATGTGGGAGAATGGTAAGTTGTGTGAATCAATGAAAGAGGGGGTGGTTGTGCTTGTGTATAAGAAAGGTGAGAGAAAGTGTTTAGAGAATTGGAGACCTATAATGCTGCTGAATGCAGATTACAAAATCTATAGCAAATTGTTGGCGAATCGTATGCGTGAGGTGATTTGTAGTGTTGTGGATGAGGATCAAGTGTGTGCTGTGCCTGGGAGGAGTATGAGTGATAACTTATTGTTATTAAGGGATTTGATTGGGGACTGCATGGGAAGGAAACAGAAGTGTATGGTTCTGACAATTGATTTTGAGAAAGCGTTTGATAGGGTCTCGCATGTGTTTTTGTTTAAAGTTCTGGAGAGAATGGGATTTCCTAAAAAATTTGTGAATGGGATAATGTCTTTGTATGATTGTGTGTCAAGCGAGTTTCTTGTTAATGGATGGTTGAGTGAGAAAGTGAATATTATGTCTGGTGTAAGGCAGGGGTGTCCCATGTCCCCTGTCTTATTTGTATGTGTGATTGAACCTTTGTTGTGCTTGGTGAGACGTGATAAAGTGGTGCGAGGTTTGTTGGTACCGGGGAGTGGTGGAAAGCATGTGAAAGTTCTTGGATATATGGATGATGTTGTGGTTGTGAGTGAAAGTGTTGCGTCTATGAGTAGGGTTAAGTTGCTTTTGGAGTTTTTCTGTGGTGCGTCTGGCTTTAGAGTAAATTGGAATAAATGTAGCTTTAAATGTTTTGGGGATGATGGGGTTAAAATGGAGGGGGTTAAATGTGAGGAGGGTGCTCTCAAAGTGCTGGGAGTATTATTTAATAAGGAGCTGGAAGGTAAGGAGAGCTGGGAGGAGTGTGGATTGCGCATAGAGCGTAAGTTAAATTTTTGGCGACTGAGAGACTTGACCTTGAGTGGTAAGATTTTGGTCATAAAAGCGGTGATTCTTCCGATTTTGCTTTTTATTGCAACAGTTTTTCCACCGTCTAATAGGAAAATAAAAAGAGTGGAAAAGTTAGTTTTTACTTTTTTCTGGAGTAGTAAAATAGAAAAACTTAAGAGAGAAAGTCTTTTTAAGGCATGTCACCATGGTGGCATGGCCTTTCCAAACATTGAGATTTTTCTGGGGCTTCAGTATATCAAAACGGTAGTTATTTTGTTGAATAAAGGAAATAAAGGAGCTTATATGGCAAGATATTCTGCTGGTTGGATGTTGTATGGCTTGTGTTGGAGAAAGAGGGATGCTAGAGTGCCTGTTGCTTTGAAGTGTCCGGTCTGGTATGAGGTGATTGAAAAGTTTGTGAGGAAGCATGATTTACTGAGTGTGCCGATGAATGATTTTAGAATGACTAAGAAGGTGATGAAAATAATACATAAGAATGATGTGGAGAGTAATATTGTGGGTTTGAGAGGGAATGAAGTCTCGGTTGCATGGAAGAGTTTGGGAACGCATGGGATGTCTAATAGACAAAGGGATATTGTATGGATGTCCTTGCACAATATTTTGCCTGTGCGACAGGTTCAGAAGAGACGAGGTCTGACCAGAACGGAAGTGTGCCCGAGAGAAGGTTGTGGTGGATGTGAGACTGTGTGGCATACTATGTGGGACTGTGATTACGCGTACAGTGTGTGGAAGTGTGTAGGTGGGTTGTGTAAGGAATTAGCGGGGGTGAGTTTTATTGACTGGCGTGTTGCAATGTTTGGAATTGGTGCATGTGGTCGTGTGAAAAATAGAATCCTATGGTTAATTATGACTTGTGTGATGCAGAGTTTGTGGGATGTGAGGAATTTAGGTATTTTCAAAGAGAAGCATTTATCTGTGAATAAGTGTGTCGGGCTGATCCTTTCTAGATTATACTTGATTTATAAATTAGACAGTGAAGGCGGTGGTGGTTCTGATGCAGAGGGCGTTTGGAAATTTAAAAAATGGCAGCACCTGATCAAATATCAGTGAATTTTAGTGATGTTTATTGATGTTTATGACGTCTTTTGTGTGTACCTTTGGTTTGTTATGCTGAATTAAATATGAACCATGATGATGAGAGTTGAAACAACGACGTTTAAGTTGATGAGCTTATATTGAGTTGTTTATAACTAACCTGAATGGTTTTAAAAAAAAAAAAAAAAAAAAAAAAGGTCATGTGATAAGGCTCGTTAAAGGGTCGACATTGACTTGTAGGATTGCTACCTTCCAAAAGGTGGCACTAGAGTTCTAGCTCTCTTCCTCTCTGAAGAGACAATTTGCATAATTAGCATATTTCCCAGAGGAGCATTGCGGCTTTAAGTCTCCTCATCTGCATGCTTAGCATGTTGATCTCCGCAAGGAGTGACGATATTTCTTGGACAATGGTCTGACGCCTCTCACACAGCCAAACCAGATCTCCGCTTTGCACTGACGAGGGGCTGAACCCCGAAACACAGTGTCTGCAAATTGAGATTCTGGTTTGGCTATTATCCTAGGTCATGTGATAAGGCTCGTTAAAGGGTCGACATTGACTTGTAGGATTGCTACCTTCCAAAAGGTGGCACTAGAGTTCTAGCTCTCTTCCTCTCTGAAGAGACAATTTGCATAATTAGCATATTTCCCAGAGGAGCATTGCGGCTTTAAGTCTCCTCATCTGCATGCTTAGCATGTTGATCTCCGCAAGGAGTGACGATATTTCTTCAGCAATATGGCGCCGGACAACGCGGTATGGGCATGCACATATTCTGGCACCGCACTCTTCCCCCGGCCTCCAGCAGAACGGGACAGCACTGGAGCACAGGGAAGAAAGGTGAGTATAAATGTTTTTTTTTGTATGTGCGCAGTTTAATAGGGGTGAGGGGGACTATACATATCAGGATAGGAGGTGAGAGGCAGCATGCATACCAGGATAGAGGGTGAGGGGACCATGCATATCAGGATTGGGGGTGAGGGGACCATGCATACCAGGATAGGGGGGTGAGAGGACCATGCATACCAGGAAAGGGGGTCAAAGGACCATGCATACCAGGATAGGGGGGTGAGGGGACCATGCATACCAGGATAGGGGGGTGAGGGGACCATGCATACCAGGATATGGGGGTTGAGAGGACCATGCATACCAGGAAAGGGGGGTGAGAGGACCATGCATACCAGGATAGGGGGTGAGGGGACCATGCATATCAGGATTGGGAGGTGCGGGGGTACCATACATCCTAGGATAGGGATGAGGGGGGGACCATGCATACCAGGATAGGGGGGTGAGAGGACCATGCATATCAGGATTGGGGTGAGGAGACAATTCATACCAGGATAGGGGGGTGAGGGGACCATGCTTACCAGGATGGGGGGTAAGAGGACCATGCGGACCATGCATACCAGGATTGGGGGGTGAGCGGACCATGCTTACCAGGATTGGGGGGTGATGGGTACCATGCATAACAGGATAAGGGGTAAGGGGTACCATGTATAACAGGATAGAGGGCTGAGGGGTGCCATGCATACCAGGATTGGGTATGAGGGGTACCATGCATACCAGTTTTGGGGATGTAGGGACTATGCATACTAGAATTGGGAGGTAGGGTGTGCTGTTATGAATGTTTTAGAAATGAATTCTGAGCAGAAGCTCCCTCTGGTGGTTGCAAACAGTACTGAACCATTCAATGAGGATTGGCAATCAGGGATCACAGATTGGCTGGATATAAGGGAGGTTTCCCCCCATCATGGTTGCCGGTGATCAATTGTTCTTGTCTTAATGTTGTTTCCTGGTTCTCTTGGAAGCTTGCTGAGTCTTGCCTCTTCTGCTCTCAGATAAGATATTTTCTGTTTTTTTGTTTTTGTGCTTGCCATTTGTATATTTTTCTGCATTTCTGTGAGGTTGGCCAGGTTCCCCTCCCCGGGGGGCTTGGTCTCCTTTCGGTTCCTCTGGAGCCATTGTTGTTTGTTCATTTGCCTTTTCCAGTTTTTTTTTCTGTGGCTGCGGCTTAGTTTTGTTACACCAGAGAACTAATTTAGGTGGTAGAGGTCGTGTGATCTCAGGTGTTTTTGCAATTAGTAGCGTTGTTTTTTTTTAGGTTTTTTTTGGATTGCAGTAAGAATCCTTCCTATCCTTTTCTGTCTAAGTCAGATTGGGCCCCAGCGTTTGCTCATACTATTTTCTGTCTGTGTCTGTATTTCCTCTTGTCTAACCGCCATTACATGTTTGGGGGCTTCCTATGTTCTTTGGGGATCTGCTCCGGGGCAGATAGCTTTCCTCTTTCTATCTTTAGGTGTAGTTAGCCTCTCAGGCTGTGACGAAGCGTCTAGGACCAACGTAGGAACGCTCCACGGCTGCCTTTAGTTGTGGTGGTTAGTCAGGGTACTGCAATCCAGTAGATTCCAACCTCTCTGGTGTATTGCCGTTTTTGCCTGCTCTCCTCAACTACCAAAACACAACAGTGTGTCATGTATACCAGGATTGGGGATGAGGGGACCATGCATACCAGGATTGGGGGGTGAGGGGGTACCATAAATCCTAGGATAGGGATGAGGGGGGACCATGAATACCAGGATTGGAGGGTGAGTGGACCATGCATACCAGAATTGGGGGGGGGTGAGGGAACCATGCATACTAGGATTAGGGGTGAGGGTGTGAGGGGACCATGCATTCCAGGATTGGGGGGTGAAGGGACCATGCATACCAGGATATGGGGTGAGGGGTCCATGCATATCAGGATTGGGGGTGAGAGGACCATGCATACCAGGATAAGGGGATGAGAGGACCATGCATACCAGGATAGGGGGGTGAGGGCACCATGCATACCAGGATAGGGGGGGGTGAGGGGACCATGCATACCAGGATATGGGGGTTGAGAGGACCATGCATGCCAGGAGAGAGGGGGGGAGAGGACCATGCATACCAGGATAGGGGGTGAGGGGACCATGCATATCAGTATTGGGAGGTGCGGGGGAACCATACATCCCAGGATAGGGATGAGGGGGGACCATGCATACCAGGATAGGGGGGGTGAGAGGACAATGCATATCAGGATTGGGGGTAAGGGGACAATTCATACCAGGATAGGGGGTGAGGGACCATGCTTACCAGGATGGGGGGTAAGAGGACCATGCATACCAGGATTGGGGGGTGAGCGGACCTTGCTTACTAGGATTGGGGGGTGAGGGGTACCATGCATAACAGGAAAAGGGGTGAGGGGTACCATATATAACAGGATAGGGGGCTGAGTGGTGCCATGCATACCAGGATTAGGTATGAGGGGCACCATGCATACCAGTTTTGGGGATGTAGGGACTATGCATACCATAATTGGGAGGTAGGGGGTGCCATGTATACCAGGATTGGGGATGAGGGGACCATGCATACCAGGATTGGAGGGTGAGGGGGTACCATACATCCTAGGATAGGGATGAGGGGGGACCATGCATACCAGAACTGGAGGGTGAGTGGACCATGCATACCAGGATTGGGGGGTGAGGGAACCATGCATACCAGGATTAGGGGGTGAGGGTGTGAGGGGACCATGCATTCCAGTATTGGGGGGTGAGGGGACCATGCATACTAGGATTGGGGGGTGAAGGGACCGTGCATACCAGGATTGGGGGGTGAGGGGACCATGCATACCAGGATTGGGGGTTGAGGGTTACCATGCATACCATGATAGGGATGAGGGGGCACCATGCATACCAGGATTGGGGGGTGAGGGAACCATGAATACCAGGATATGGATGAGGGGGTACCATGCATACCAGGATTGGGGGGTGAGGGAACCATGAATACCAGGATATGGATGAGGGGGTACAATGCATACCAGGATTGGGGGGTGAGGGGACCATACATACCAGGATAGGGATGAAGGGCTACCGTGCATACCAGGATATGGATGAGGGGGTACCATGCATACCAGGATTGGGGGGTGAGGGGACCATGCATACCATGATAGGGATGAGGGGGTTCCATGCATACCAGGATTGGGGGGTGAGGGAACCATGAATACCAGGATATAGATGAGGGGGTACCATGCATACCAGGATTGGGGGGTTAGGGGACCATACATACCAGGATAGGGATGAGGGGCTACCATGCATACCAGGATAGGGATGAGGGGGTACCATGCATACCAGGATTGGGGGGTGAGGGGACCATACATACCAGAATAGGGATGAAGGGGCCATGCATACCATTATAGGGATGAGGGGGCCATGCATAGCAGGATAGGAATGAGGGGTACCATACATACCAGGATAGGGATGAGGGGTGCCATGCATACCAGGATAGGAGGGGGGCAGCACATATCAGGATGGGAGACCATATACTAATAAAAATACTCACCACCTAGGCATAGAACGGGTTCAATAGCTAGTATAGTATAATACACTCCCTATAGTCCTTCATATAGTATAACACACTCCTCATAGCCCTCCATATATTAAAATACACTCTGACTTCCATATAGTATAATACACTACTCAATTCTCCATATAGTATAATACACTCCTCATAGCCCTTCATATATTAAAATACACTCAGTCCTCCATATAGTATAATATACTCCTCATAGCCCTCCATATATTAAATATACTCAGTCCTCCATATAGTATAATACACTACTCAGTCCTCTAGTTCTTCAAATAGTATAATGTATTCCCCATAGTCCTCGATACAGTATAATGCAGCCCACAAATAGTATAATGCAGCCACCCCATAGAGCATAATGCAGCCACTCCACAGAGTATAATGCAGCCTCCAGAGTATGATGCAACCACCCCACAAAGTATAATACAGCCATCCCAAGAGAAGTATGTAGTCATCCTACTACATAATGCAGCCCCGCCATACAATATAATGTAACCCCCCATATAATATAATCTAGCCCATCATAAGGAATAATGCAGCACCTCCATAGAATATATGGTAGCCCCCTCATAGAGTATAATGCAGCCCCCCACAGAATATAATGCAGACACTCCATAGAATATAATGCAGCCCCCTTATATAGTATGATGCAGTCCCCATAAAATATACTGCAGCCCCCTCATAGAGTACGATGCAGTCACCCCTCATAAAATATAATAAATATAATACAGCCCCCAATAGAATATAATGTAGCACCCCAAAGAATATAATACAGCCCCCATAGAATATAATGTAGTATATACCACAGCCTCCCTCAAGAGTATATATAACACAGCCTCCCCAATAGTATATATAACACAACCTCCCCCAATAGTATATATAACACAGCCTCCCCAATAGTATATATAACACAGCCTCCTGTTATGTTTAGGTAGCTGAGGAGAAAAAACAAAAATGGCAATACAGCAGAGAGGCTGGAACCTATTGGGTTGCAGTAACCTGAACTAACCACACAACTAGAGGTAGCCATGGAGCGTTCCTACGTTGATCCTAGACGCCTTGTCACAGCCTGAGAGATAACTACACCTAAAGGCAGAAAGAGGAAAGCTATCTGCCCCGAAGCAGATCCCCAAAGAGAATAGGAAGCCCCCAAACATGTAATGGCGGTTTGACAAGAAGAAGTACGGACACAGACAGAAAATAGAATGAGCAAACGCTGGGGCCCAATCTGTCTAGACAGAAAAGTACAGGAAAGGATTCTTACTGCAATCCAAAAAAACCCCTAAAAAATACCCACTCTTCTGATTGAAAAAACAACTGAGATCACATGATCTCACCACCTAAATCAGAACTCTGGTGTAACAAAACTAAGCCGCAGCCACTGAAAAAACAGGAAAAAACAAATGAACAAATAACAGTGGCTACAGATAAACTGAGAGGAGCACAGGCCCCAGAAGGGGACCTGGCTGACCTCCACAAAAGTGCAGAGAACTATGCAAAAAGCAAGCACAAAAATAAAAGCAGAAAATATCTTATCTGAAAGCAGAAGATGCATGCAAGACTCAGCAAACTTCCAAATGAACCAGGAACCACAACTGAGACAAGAACAATTGATCACCGGCAACCATCATGAGAGGGAACCACCCTTATATCAGACCAGTCAGCGATCCCAGATTGCCATTCCTCGCTGAAAGGCTCTGTACTGTCTGTAACCACCAGAGGGAGCCTCTGCTCAGAAACCATCTCTAGCACATTCATAACAGTACCCCCCCCCCTTGAGGAGGGTCACCGAACCCCCACTTGTGCAACCAGGCCGATCAGGATGAGCTCAGTAATAGGCACGGATCAGTCTCATAGCATGGATGTCCGAAGCAAACACCCAAGAAATGTCCTCCTGACCATAACCTCTCCACTTAACCAAATACTGGAGGTTCTGTCTAGAAAAATGAGAATCCAATATTTTCTCAACCACATACTCCAGATTGCCCTCAACCAAAACAGGGTCAGGAGGCGCAGCCATAGGAACCACTGGCTCGACAAACCTCTTCAATAAGGACTTGTGGAACACGTTATGGATCTTATATGTCCCTGGAAGAAGCAAATGGAAGGAAACAGTATTAAGAATCTCCATGATCCAATGAACCTAGGCTTAAACTTTGGAGATGCAACCCTCATAGGGATATTTCTTGAGGACAACCAAACCAAGTCCCCCACTTTAAACCGAGGACCATCAGTCCTATGCCGGTTGGCAAACCGTTGGGCCTTCTCCTGAGAGAGAGACAACCTCTCCACTACGTGGTCCCAAATCTGCTGCATTCGCTCCACAACAGAGTCAACACCCGGACAGACAGAAGCCTCCGCCTGTCCCGAAGAAAATCGAGGGTGAAACCCAGAATTGCAGAAAAATGGAGCCATCAAGGTGGCAGAGCTAGCCCTATTATTAAGAGCAAACTCAGCCAAAGGCAAAAAAGAGACCCAGTCATCTTGATCAGCAGACACAAAACATCTCAAATAAGTCTCCAAGGTCTGGTCTGTTCTCTCGGTTTTTCCATTGGTCTGAGGATGAAAAGCAGAGGAGAAAGATAATTGAACACCAAGTTTAGAACAAAATGGCCTCCAAAATCTGGAAACAAACTGGACTCCTCTGTCAGACACAATGTTCTCCGGAATGCCATGTAACCGAACCACGTGCTGAAGGAACAAAGGCACCAATTCGGAGGAGGAAGGTAACTTAGGTAATGGCACGAGATGTATCATCTTGGAAAACCTATCACAGATTACCCAGATAACGGTCATTCTCTGAGAAACAGGGAGGTCGGAAATAAAATCCATAGCGATATGGGTCCATGGCCTCTTGGGCACAGGTAATGGCATTAACAAACCACTAGAGCTAGAACAAGGCTTGGAGCGAGAGCAAGTCCCACAGGACTGCACAAATTCCCTGACGTCACGAGACAAAGTAGGCCACCAAAAAAACCGACTCACCAAGTCTCTGGTACCAAAAATCCCGGGATGACCAGCCAATGTGGAACAATGAATCTCAGACATCACACTCTTCTTCCACTGGTCTGGGACAAACAGTTTCCCAATAGGGCAGCGCTCAGGTTTATCCTCCTGACACCCTTCCAGAGCCAGTCTCAAATTGGGCGAGATGGCGGAAAGAACTACACCCTCTTTCAAAATAACAGAAGGATCAGATAACTCAGGAGAGTCCGCAAAGAAACTCCTCGAGAGGGCATCCGCCTTAACATTCTTAGTGCCAGGAAGAAAAGAAACCACAAAATTAAAACGTGTGAAAAACAAGGCCCACCTGGCCTGTCTAAGATTAAGTCGCTTGGCTGATTCGAGATAAACCAGGTTCTTATGGTCCGTGAGGACCACCACCTGATGTTTGGCTCCTTCCAGCCAATGTCTCCACTCTTTAAAGGCCCACTTCATGGCCAATAACTCCCGATTACCCACGTTATAATTACGTTCAGTTGGAGAAAATTTTCGAGAAAAAAAGGCACAAGGGTTACTCTTAGAGGTCTCTGGATCTCTTTGGGACAAAACGACACCTGCCCCAATTTCAGAGGCATCAACCTCCACCTGAAACGGTAGAGAAACATCAGGCTGCCGTAGAACAGGAGCAGAAGTGAATCTCTGCTTAAGTTCCTGAAATGCAGAAACTGCCTCAGGAGGCCAATTCACCACATCAGAACTCTTTTTGGTCAAATCAGACAATAGTTTAACAATACTGGAGAAATTACCAATAAATTTACTATAAAAATTGGCAAAACTCAAAAATCTCTGAAGAGCCTTTAATGAAGTAGGTTGGACCCAATCACAGATGGCCTGAACCTTGACCGGGTCCATTTCAATAACAGACGGAGACAAAATGAATCCCAGAAATGAGATCTTCTGTACGCCAAAAAGACACTTTGATCCCTTCACATACAGTGCATTCTCTCTCAAAATCTGGAACACAGTCCGAACATGTTTCACATGAGAGTCCCAGTCATTGGAAAAAAAATCAAGATATCATCCAAATAAACAATCAGAAATTTATCCACAAAATCCCTGAAAATATCATTCATGACGGATTGGAAGACGGAAGGAGCATTAGTGAGCCCAAAGGGCATCATTAGGTACTCAAAATGCCCCTCTGGGGTATTAAACACCGTCTTCCATTCATCCCCGTGCTTAATGCGAATAAGGTTATATGCCCCCTGAGATCAAGCTTGGTAAACCAACTAGCACTTTTCACTCTGGAAAACAGGTCAGAAATCAAGGGTAACGGATATTGATACTTTACAGTGATCTTATTCAAGAGACTATAATCAATACACGGCCTCAATGAACCATCCTTTTTGGCTACAAAGAAAAAACCGGCGCCCAAGGTTGAAGAGGATGGTCTGATATGACCTTTCTCCAATGCCTCCTTGATATAAGATCGTATAGCATCATGTTCAGGTACAGACAAGTTAAAAAGGCGACCTTTAGGAAATTTACCACCAGGCACTAATTCAATAGCGCAATCATAGCTCCTGTGAGGGGGCAAGGATGCAGATTTACTTTCACTAAACACATCCGAAAAATCAGTCAAAAAGTCAGGAACATCGGTAGACTGGGGAGAGGCAGAAAAAACAGGAGTGTCAGCATTAACACATTGGCAGCCCCAACTGGTCACAGACACAGATTTCCAATCCAAAACAGGATTATGAGACTGTAACCAAGGGAAACCCAGTACAATAATGTCATGCAGATTATGCAGCACCAGAAATTTGCAACTCTCCCGATGATCTGGTTCAACCCTCATTATCACCTGAGTAGAAAACTGGGGTTTATTCTCCGCCAAAGGGGTAGAATCAATGCCCAGTAGGGGAATAGACTTCTGCAGGGGTATCATGGGAAACCCACAATGTTTGGCAAAGTCAAAATCCATCAGGTTAATAGCTGCTCCTAAATCAACAAAAGCCTGAGCAGAAAATGTGGACAGGGAGCAAATCAGGGTAACAGTCAACAGAAATTTAGTCTGAACACTACCCAAGACAACTGAGCGTGCAAAACGTCTTCCCTGCTTAGGGCAGACTGAAATAGCATGAGAGGTGTCACCACAGTAGAAACATAACCCATTGCGCTTTCGAAACTCATGACGCTGTGCCCCAGAAGTCACTCCATCACACTGCATGGGCTCAGAAGCTGGCTCACAAGGCAACACTATCCAACGCATACCTCTGCGCTCACGCAAACGTCTGTCAATTTGAATAGCCAATGACATAGAATCATTGAGACCAGAGGGAGCAGGGAATCCCACCATAACATCCTTTACATTCTCTGACAGCCCCTTCCGAAAAAGGGCTGCCAAAGCATCATCATTCCATTTGGTCAGGACTGCCCACTTTCGAAATTTCTGACAGTACAACTCAGCGTCTTCAAGACCCTGATTTAATGCCAACAAGGTTTTTTCAGCTTGATCAGTGACATTAAGTTCATCGTACAATAACCCCAGAGCCAGAAAAAATGCATCAATATCATTCAAAACAGGATCCCCAGGTGTCAGGGAAAAAGCCCAATCCTGAGGGTCGCCGCGCAGGAGAGAAATGACAATTTGAACCTGCTGTGCTGCGTTCCCTGAGGACTTAGGCTTTAAGGCAAAAAACATCTTACAGTTATTTTTGAAATTCAGAAATTTAGCCCGATACCCCAAAAACAAATATGGCATGGGAATCCTAGGATCCACAACCGGCAACCCAGCAAGATAGGTAGCAATACTCCGAACCTCAGTGGCAAGCTGATCCACAAGGCCAGACAACTGTGCAAGCTCCATTGAGAGAGAGAGAAAAAAAATCCTCAGCATCCAGAGAAAAAGAGGGAAAAAATGCCACAAACAGGAAAAAAAAAATCTCTGACAGCTCTGCCTTTTTTTTTTCTTTCCACACTATTTTTCCCTTCTGTGAGTACCATATAATTTTCAGTATGGCCGGTGATACTGTTATGTTTAGGTAGCTGAGGAGAAAAAACAAAAACGGCAATACACCAGAGAGGCTGGAACCTATTGAGTTGCATTAACCTGAACTAACCACACAACTAGAGGTAGCCATGGAGCGTTCCTACGTTGATCCTAGGCGCCTCGTCACAGCCTGAGAGATAACTACACCTAAAGGCAGAAAGAGGAAAGCTATCTGCCCCGAAGCAGATACCCAAAGAAAATAGGAAGCCCCCAAACATGTAATGGCGGTTTGACAAGAAGAAGCACAGACACAGACAGAAAATAGAATGAGCAAACGCTGGGGCCCAATCTGTCTAGACAGAAAAGTACAGGAAAGGATTCTTACTGCAATCCAAAAAAAACCCTAAAAAATACCAAGTCTTCTGATTGCAAAAGCACCTGAGATCACACGATCTCACCACCTAAATCAGAACTCTGGTGTAACAAAACTAAGCCGCAGCCACTGAAAAAACAGGAAAAAACAAATGAACAAATAACAGTGGCTACAGATAAACTGAGAGGAGCACAGGCCCCAGAAGGGGACCTGGCTGACCTCCACAAAAGTGCAGAGAACTATGCAAAAAGCAAGCACAAAAATAAAAGCAGAAAATATCTTATCTGAAAGCAGAAGATGCAGGCAAGAAGACTCAGCAAACTTCCAAATGAACCAGGAACCACAACTGAGACAAGAACAATTGATCACCGGCAACCATCATGGGAGGGAACCTCCCTTATATCAGACCAGTCAGCGATCCCAGATTGCCATTCCTCGCTGAAAGGCTCAGTACTGTCTGTAACCACCAGAGGGAGCCTCTGCTCAGAAACCATCTCTAGCACATTCATAACAGCCTCCCCTAGCCCCCTATTATATATAACACAGCCTCCCCAGTCCCCAATAGTATATATAACACAGCCTCCACCAGCACCCAATAACATATATAACACAGCCTCCCCCAGGCCCCAATAGCATATATAACACAGCCTCACCCAGCCTCCAATAGTATATATAACACAGCCTCCCCAGTCCCCAATAGTATATATAACACAGCCTCCCCAGTCCCCATTAGTATATATAACACAGCCTCCCCAGCCCCCAATAGTATATATTACACAGCCTCCCCCGGTCCCCAATATTATACATAACACAGCCTCCCCCAGTCCCCAATATTATATATAACACAGCCTCCCCAGCCCCCGAATAGTATATATAACACAGCCTCCCAGCCCCCAATAGTATATATAACACAGCCCCAATAGTATATATAACACGGCCTCCCCAGCCCCAATAGTATATATAACACAGCCTCCCCAGGCTCCAATAGTATATATAACACAGCCTTCCCCTGTCCCCAATATTATATATACACAGCCTCCCCCAGTCCCCAATATTATATATAACACAGCCTCCCCAGCCCCCGAATAGTATATATAACACAGCCTCCCCAGCCCCCAATAGTATATATAACACAGCCTCCCCAGCCCCCAATAGTATATATAACACAGCCTCCCCGGTCCCCAATAGTATATATAACACAGTCTCCACCAGCCCCCAATAGTGTATATAAAACAGCCTCCCCAGTCCCCAATATTATATATAACACAGCCTCCCCAGCCCCCGAATAGTATATATAACACAGCCTCCCCAGTCCCCAATAGTATATGTATATAACACAGCCTCCCCAGCACCCGAATAGTATATATTACACAGCCTCCCCAGTCCCCAACGGTATATATAACACTGCCTCCCCCAGCCCCAATAGTATATATAACACAGCCTACCCCAGTCCCCAATAGTATATATAACACAGTCTCCACCAGCCCCCAATAGTGTATATAACACAGCCTCCCTAGTCCCCAATATTATATATAACACAGGCTCCCCAGCCCCCGAATAGTATATATAACACAGCCTCCCCAGTCCCCAATAGTATATGTATATAACACAGCCTCCCCAGCACCCGAATAGTATATATAACACAGCCTCCCCAGTCCCCAACGGTATATATAACACTGCCTCCCCCAGCCCCAATAGTATATATAACACAGCCTCCCCCAGCCCCCTATCGTATATATAACAGCCTCCCCCAGCCCCCAATAGTATATATATAACACAGCCTCCCCCAGCCCCCGAATAGTATGTATAACACAGTCTCCCCAGCCCCCCAATAGTATATATAACACAGTCTCCCCCAGCCCCCAATAGTATATATAACACAGCCTCCCCCAGCCTCCAATAGTATATATAACACAGCCTCCCCAATAGTATAGATAACACAGCCTCCCCCAGCCCCCTCAATAGCGCCACAGTCCAGTACTCACGGATATATTAAAAAAATAGAAGTATATAAATATACACCGCACACTATAGGGTAGGTATGCAAAAGAAGAACAAACTTTATTGTGACAATAATCAAATATGTGGGAGCCAATGAATACATGTGAGGCGACTAGATAAGGTAAGAACGTTTCGACCCTCCCGGGTCTTTCTCAACATAAGTCGCTATAGAAAATATAAATAAAATTGCATCAATATACACAAATAACATGACAACAAAACAGAACAAAACAGTAAAAATCACATCCTGTGAAATAGTCCAAACAATGTATAAAGGAAACTAGGAACTGAAGGAAGAAAAAAAGGAAAAGTAAAAGCACAAATCCATGGAGTTGAGAGGCACCAATTGTGTGTCTAATAGCTAAGGTGAACAAAGTATAAAAAATTGAGTAGCAATTACCTCAGAATTAGTATGAGAGAGATTAATCATGAGTTTTTCACAGGGTATAACAGAAAAGCTGTTAAAAATAATATAATATGAGAAAATAGCATATACATCGTTAGATAATTGATTGATAGAGATCTAGTAAATACCTGTAGGGCGTAGATATATATGGGAATAGAGAGAGTTTTTTTTCACAGGTAAGAAGACCTGTAAGAACGAGGTACATAAAAATTGTAATTTTTAATATGGCCGGGTATATATAAGAAATACAGGGTTAATTGTGCTCTGGAGAAATATTATGTAGGTTATAGCTCAGTTAAATAAGAAATGATGTTATAAATATACGGTATTAGAATATGTCAGGGTGTATTTAATATGGATCAACTTTTAACACATTTAAATGGTATGAGCTCACCGGTTTAGGGTGAAAGAGGAATGAGCCATAAGATGGTCATAAATGATAGGAATTGAACACAGAGAAATGTTGTGAATGGGCTTGAGATGAGTTCTGAGCAGAGGCTCCCTCTGGTGGTTACTAGCGGTACTGGACTGTCCAGTGAAGATTGCGAGGATTGGGAATCAGGTGTTACTGACTGGTCTTATATAAGGGAGTCGCCTTCCCATCAGGGTGTCACGCTGTCTAATGATATGTATACAATGTCAGTAAACTATTAATACAGGAACAACACTCTATACAACAACTAGTATAGCAACATCAGCATGTAAGTATAGAATAGATTTACCTGACACGATATCTGCTGAACTCAGGGTTAATCTTGAGGACTTGATGAGCTGAAACAGGAAAGAGGTGGACCGGGATCTAACCTGACCCTAAACTGGGGTCCTAACTAATCCCTCACCTTGGAGGTACTGATAATGGTTCAGAGGTCCAAGTCTCCAACCTAACCCTGTCTCCTATCAGACCCTGAACCCTGTAATCAGTCCTAAGAAGGATCCTGACTACCACCAAAGGGATATGGGCTGATCTTAGCTAAATACACAGATTAGACATATAAGACAGACAGGATAACACTCGCTTGCATACACACTCAAACACCAAAGGAAAATAAATGGTCTGGGAAATAAACTCTAACCAAGTTGAGCTTAGAACAACTAAGGAGCTCACAACTAAAGTCTATACAGATTCATTCCTATCTGTGGTCTGCATGAAGGTTTCACTGGCAACTCCCCAAGCAGACAACCAGGAATTTAAAGGAAACCAATCAACAAATAATCAATTGCAGCCGGGAGAAACTGCACCCAGTCCCAGAACCGAGCACAGACAGAATTAACTCCCTAGCTGCCAAACACAAAGAAACAGCAGCTCAGCTGTGAGAAGTCAAAATGTGCAACCGCGACGATCTTCGTGGCAATGCACACATGACACAGGGTTGCCAGTGATCAATTGTTCTGGTCTCAATCCTTGATTCCTGTTTCCCTTGTAGCCTGCTGTGTCGTGTCTGCATCTCCTGCTAACAGATAAGACATTTTCTTCTTTTTGTTTTTGTGCTTGATTTTTGCATTTTGTCCTGCACTTCTGTGGGGGCCTTCAGGGTCCCCTCAGGGGGCTTTTGCCCTCTCAGTTTTGTTCAGCCACTGATGTTTGTACATTTGCTTTTTCCAGTTTTTTCAGTGGCTGCTGTTTTGATTTTGTTACACCAGAGAGCTAATTTAGGTGGTAGAGGTCGTGTGATCTCAGGTGTTTTTGAAATTAGTAGAGTTGGTGCTTTTCAGGGTTTTTTGGGATTGCAGTAAATGCCCTTCCTATCCTTTTCTATTTAGGTAGTTTGGGCCCCAACGTTTGCTCATACTATTTTCTGTCTGTGTCAGTATTTCTTCTTGTCTAACCGCCATTACATGTTTGGGGGCTTTCTATGCTCTTTGGGGATCTGCTCCGGGGCAGATAGCTTTCCTCTTTCTACCTTTAGGTGTAGTTAGTTTCTCAGGCTGTGACGAGGCGTTTAGGACCAACGTAGGAACGCTCCACGGCTGCCTCTAGTTGTGGTGGTTAGTCAGGGTACTGCAATCTCATAGATTCCAACTGCTCTGGTGTATTTCCTTTTTTTACCTGCACTCCTCAGCTACCGAAACATAACAGAGAAATATGGTAAAAATCATTGGCGCTATGTAATTAAATGAGAGAGAATGCAGCTTTATGTTGCCTTGCTAGGTGTCACAGACAAGTGGCGCTGAATACAAAGCAGTATATTATATATGTACAAGGTCGTTAGCGCTATGCACCCCATATAGGAGAGATACAGCTGAGTGTTACCTTAATGGGTATCTTGGATCAGCAGCGCTCCCGCGCCTAGCTCGGTGTGGCGTGTGACTGCTGTATAGTCTGTTCCTATAAATAGCGTCCTAGCGTTCCGGACCGGAAGTACGTCATCCGGTACCGGAAGTGACGCTGCTAAGCGAGGGGAGAGTGAATTATGCAAAGCGAATCCAAAGGCTTATTAAAAGTTGAAAAATGAGAGCGTTGTAAAAGAGTTAATGGAACATAAGGATTAAACAGAGACATTGGGAATAGGGTTGAACATAAAAATGTTAGGGACCCTGAAAAAAAGAGGGGGGGGAAAGGGGTAGAGACAAATAACATATATGCAGTAAAAGGAGGTAATTGTTAGGGATAAATGAAGATAGAACTATTGATGTCGTAAAACTCACAAATGACACAATATTTCAGCGAGTCTGGGAAACAAGAGAAAAATGATTAAAGACCATAAATCAGTCAGACTAACCAAATCGTATGTAAATGTGTCACTATCTTCAAGTTCAAGCAATCTATGCCTGGATCTACTACAATTGGTCCTATATGAAAACTTTTTTCTATATGGAGATACCTATTATGTCCAGAAACGCGGGACTGCAATGGGGTCTAACGTTGCGCCGGCTTACGCAAATGCATTTATGAATGCATTTGAGACCAATCACATCTATAATCAGGAACTCTTTCAATCTTTTGCCACCAGTTATCATCGCTATATTGACGACATTTTCATGATCTGGTCAGGAACTACTGAATCACTCAATGAGTTTTTCTTATATCTCAACTCAGTCTATCCCGAATTACAATTCACTATACATTTTGATAAACAACAGGTGTCATTCTTAGATACTCTGATTCAAAAAGACACTGTTGGCCTGTTGACTACAGACCTATTCTCCAAACCAACAGACTGCAATAGCCTGCTGCATTTTTCTAGCTGCCATCCGAATTCAACCAAAAATAGCCTACCATATTCACAATTTAAAAGAATCTCCCGAATTGTGACTAATCCAGAAAACGACTCATGAGATTAGACTCCATGTCCAATAAATTCCGAGAAAGACACTATCCATTAAAATTGCTCGACCAAGAACTCATAAGGTCAAGAGCACAAGAATCTCCACTTCCTAGACAAGAACCTAAAGACAGGATCCCTTTTGTGCACACGCACCATCCTTTTATGCCTAGGATTCACTCCGTAATCAGGAAACATTGGTCTATCCTCACAAGAGCTTACCCAAATATCCCATCCTTTCAATTACCTGCTCTTATGAGCACGAGACGGCCAAACAATATCAAAGATCACCTCATAAGGGCTGATATCGGTAGTAGACGTCCGAACCATACACAAAAATTACTCAGTACGCGCCGCAACGGCACTTTCCCCTGCCTTAGCTGCGCATCCTGTTCAAATGTCATCAAGGCCGATTGTGTCACCCATCCAAGGACTGGTAAGACATACCCTATACGGGGTTACTACACATGTAGTGGTAAAAATCCGGTTTGCGTTTAGTTGGACCATCATTTATTTTTCAACAGGACAATGACCCCAAACACACCTCCAGACTGTGTAAGGGCTATTTGACCAAGAAAGAGAGTGATGGGGTGCTACGCCAGATGACCTAGCCTCCACAGTCACCAGACCTGAACCCAATCGAGATGGTGAGCTGGACCGCAGAGTGAAAGCAAAAGGGCCAACAAGTGCTAAGCATCTCTGGGAACTCCTTCAAGATTGTTGGAAGACCATTTCCGGTGACTACCTCTGGAAGCTCATCAAGAGAATGCCAGGAGTGTGCAAAGCATTCATCAAAACAAAAGGTGGCTACTTTGAAGAACCTAGAATATAAGACTTATTTTCAGTTGTTTCACACTTTTTTGTTAAGTATATAATTCCACATGTGTTAATTCATAGTTTTGATGCCTTCAGTGTGAATGTACAATTTTTATAGTCATGAAAATACAGAAAAATCTTTGAACGAGAAGGTCCAAACTTTTGGTCTGTATTGTATATATAATATATATATATATATATATATATATATATACTGTATATATATTCCAGCATATAGAGGGAGCCAACAAAAAATAACACTAATACTATCAGTATTAGACCGGTGTCACACACAACTACAAAAAATCGGACCGTTTTAGTCGGTCGATTATCGGACCAAAATGTAATCATCAGACATCCGCCTGGCATCCGATTTTCCTTCAAAGATGCGATTTAGTCGCATGTGTCCGTACCTTGTAACATCCGATTTTCATCCGACTACCGCTTTCTTGTTGCAGCTTACCAAAAAGGACCAATAACGGTTTTGAGGCCTGATAGTCATTTAAATCATCAGGCAGAGCTATATTTAAGTGCTCTGCTACAGCTGTGACCCTCCCACCCTTGCACTGGTGTCATTTTGTTCCTTGTGCTTAGTGCTTTCTAGCTGCTTTATCCCAAACATGAGCGACACACTCAGATTTACTCCCACTGAGCGTGTGCTGTTCCATTGGGTTATATCCCGATGTTTTGGGGAGCCATATCCTGTAATAGCAGATCCCAGAAGACGCAGAAGAATGTGGGTACATCCACTTTTAACAAGAAGGATAACTAAAGGGCATTTTCACCGCCTATATTTGTCACTGCGTAGGCATGGAGATAAGTTTTTCCAATATTGTCGCATGAGCATAGCTACCTTTGATACGTTGCTTGACATTGTGCACCCTGGGATCACATTTCAGGACACCAGGATGAGAAAAGCAATTTCTGCAGAGGAACGCCTTCTCCTAACAATAAGGTATGTGTGTCACCGATATGTTGATGATGTTTGCCTCGACATAGTCACTTTGCAAGTGTTGTAGCACACTTCTTGTAAACTTATAATGTGAGTAATGTATTTCTCAAGCTTACCTATCTAAATTATTGCCTTTGGTCTATTCCACAGAAGGCATGGCTTGTAATATAATTTACAGCATGTGTGCTCTAAGAAAATAAAGCATTGTAAGTGTTGTGAATGCTGTGTTTGTTGTTTTTGTTGCTGATGTCTCCATGTTCTATGTTCTTTGTGTGTTCCCAGGTTCCTTTCTACTGGCATGTCCTACGCTGCTCTGCACTTAGAGTTCTTAATAGGGCGATCAACAATTTCAGGCATTGTGCGTTCAACTTGTGTGGAAATTTGGAGCAGACTACATAAGACTCATGCCTGAGCCAAAAATGAGTGACTGGTTGAGGATAGCACAGGGTTTTGCCGCAAATTGCCAGTTTCCACACTGTATAGGAGCCCTGGACGGCAAGCACATACGTGTTCGTAAACCTCCTAACTCAGGCTCCCAATTCTTCAATTATAAACAATATTTTTCCGTAGTTTTGTTGGCCTTGGTCGACACAAACTACAGGTTTATAATTGTAGACATTGGGGCCTATGGAAGGACTGGAGACTCTAGAGTCTTCAATACTTCCATAATGGGTAGGTAGATACGCAATAACCAACTGGACCTACCACCAGCAAGTCAACTTACAGACTCGATTCCAGAATGTGTGCCTTATGTTATAGTTGCGGATGAGGCATTTCAATTAACCCGTAATGTTATGAGGCCATATCCCCTGTCGCTATCTCACCCATCGGCGTCGAATATTTAATTGTCGCCTGTCACGTGCTCGGCGGCTGGTGGAGTGCACATTTGGAATTCTTTGTGCTAAATGGCGGGTACTTCAATCTGCAATTCAACTCAATGAAGACAATGTTAATGTGGTAGTGAAAGCATGTGTGGTCCTACATAATTTTTGTAGAATCCATGAATGCTCCTCACAGATGTGGGTGACTTAGCCTCTGTGAATGTGTCTATGGCTATGTCACCACCCATCCATCCCCGTCGTCCACCTTCAGGCCTAAAAGTACGTGATGTGTTCACTCAATATTTTGTGTCCCCTGAGGGTGCTACTGCCTGGCAAGAGGAGGCATTATTGCACATGTAGTGTGCCTATGTTGCTGTGTCATAAAGACATTTAGCCTCACTTAATTGTAGATGTTGTGTTGTTTTTGGTGTCTTATTGTGTGTAAGTTACGCAGCCCATGACGTATTGAAAGAATCACATACATATTGAAATAATCACATACAATCAATGCGACTTAAACAATTTTTTTATGTATTATGTCATGTTTAGTCGCTGTAAACATAATGCAAAATGACTAATGTGTCATAACCTTTTTTCAACATATTTGCTGCTAAATTGGCAGCAGTAAAACAAAGTACAATGTTAATAACTTAAAACAAAAACATAATAAATACATTACACCTATAACTGGTGGTAGGTGTGGAGTGGTGAAGGTGGAGGGCCAGCTTGTGAGGGCTGGCTAGACTGCTCTCCAGCCACTGTGTCACCATGAGTGGTGGCTGACTGTGCAGTTTGCTGGCTGCTTCTTGCTTGCTCTGGATGGGGGTTTGGGTAAGGGAAGGTTGGGAACTGTTGTGGGTAGTCATTTAAAATGACTGCCCACTTACGACTGTAGCCCCCAAAATGCCCATGTCGACCATACCCATGTTGTGGCCACATTGAACATTGGGTATGGTCGAGTGGGCATATTGAGAATGGCCACTCTGTCCCATCTGTGGTACCTGTTGTGTTCCACTTTGGTAGGACTCAGTTAGAGGAGGAGGAGTTGGTCTCTGTGGTCCACAAGGAGGAGGTGGAGGAGGAACATGATGATGAGGAGGAGGCTGATCAGAGCTGATGCAGACTCCCCTTGCTGGCTTCCGAACAAACATAGTAGATTTTCATTGGAACGTTGCCACCTTTCCAGTAAATCTAGGAAGTTGTTGGGATCATTTGGTGGGGTTCCTGCATCCAGCACAATTTGTACGCCAGCTCTGATCCGCAGTCTGTGCTGACGGGGAATGGCCCTGAGGTACCGAGCCAGACTGCGTCCAAATGCCTCCTCCCCATCATCATGGGCAACAGTGGACAAGTAGTCCAGAACTCCTCTGTCCACCTGCCTCCTTGTGGCAGAACCAACTCCTTCTCTTCTACGCCTGGCTCGCTGTGACACAAGTTCAGGAGGCAAAACCACATCCTGTGGCCTACCAGGGCTGCTGCTGAAGGGAGGGTCTTGTGACTCTAGAGGCAAGCTCTCTGACTCCACTGCTGGTGGTGGTGGTGGTGATGCTGCTGCTGCACTTGCTGATGATGACGGGCCAGCTCCTCAACATCCCCCACGGGGTCAATCACTGCCTCTGAGTCAGAAGCTGGCTCTCTCTCTGTAAGGTTTGACTCCGTGCTAGAGCATAAAAAATTTGATTACAATTTATACTAAAATATAGCAATACACTTTCTACAGACATTAACTTACGGACGCAAATCCATAGCTGGGGCCAGAAAATTCAGTCTATCATAATAGACATATTTGCGTTTACTGCTTGCTGCTGCCCCACTGCGCCCCCTCAGCTGTCTCTCTCGCCTGTAGCAGTCTCTACAGCTGCGCCAACGCCTTGTAACATCTGACACTGAAAAAGTAACGGATACAATCAAAAATTATACTTATCTGCCCTTGTAATGTAGTAAAAACAGAAGTACGTACACCAGCAATATTATCCTCTTTTGGCATGTTAGGGATACACAACACCACACAAATTGTATGTAGCTAAGATAACAAGTTAATATTACAAGGGTTCATACATACAAAGCTCTATGAGATATGTGTCACAATAATGACCGTTTATTTGGGACACAGCGATGGCATTAACAAAAGGGACACATATTAAGTACTTCACCTACGCATTTATTGCGTAGGCAAACATTTTTAAGGTTAAGTAGGCGACCATTACAGTTGGATGTAAATATTAGAATGTGGTTGGAGTACTGACATAGCACTGGGGTTTGAACAGTCATAACTGTTGTATTGGCCACATTTTATTTCCACATATAAGGGTAGAGGGACATTATAACACATTGTTGTTGGTACATACTGAGTAGTCATACAGTATTGTAAGCGTTTTCAAGACGTTACTTACTCATGCGTTCTTGGTCCTCCCTAGACCTGTCGCCAAAATCCGGAAACATCTGGGAACATATTCTCCGCCAAGCCGCGTCCTTCCGCGACCGGTTGGAATAATTGGGATCCCGCTGGTCTCTTCTGGACCAGAACGATCAACATTTCAACATTGATGTGACTGTGGAGGCGGTTTCCTGTTTGGGTTTGAATTTTCGTAGCCTAATTAGCATGTCAGCCCTTCCTGGCAATTATCCTGATGCAATTTCCTGGCACCTGGGATAGTGGTGCGATTTAATCGCAAGTCACACGTGCGGTCCGTTTGTAATCCGATTTTTCATCGCTCCCATAGACTTGCATTGGCGATAGTCGACCCACAATCGGTGACAATCGCAGCATGCTGCGATTGCACTCGGACGTTTTAAAACGGACCACAAAAAATCTGATACTGGGAGCTGCTCCATAGATTAACATAGGTCCGACTGCAATGCGATATTTCATCGTATTGCAGTCGTCCGATTTTGTCGCCAGTGTGACGCCGGCCTAAGGAGGAATACGGACGAGTGAGAGGCGTGAAAACCACGCATTACACACGGACCAATATTTCTCTATGGGGCAGCTCTGATTATACATATTTTTCTCGCCCGCATGTTACGGTGCGAGATACCCGCAGAATGCTGCGATTGTACGTGTATTCCGCCCATTGTACGCCAATGAAAGTCTATGGGTGCGAGAAAACAATGGATTACACACAGACCAGACATGTGACTTGCGAGAAATAAGCACCGGTGTCCTTTAGAAAAGCCGGCAATTCATCCCCGGCTATACTGTAAAATCACACTGACAGGTTTAATAAAGAATAGAAAGAATAGATATATGCACATAGAATACATATATATAAATATATATATATATACATGTCATTGAGACACATATATATATATATATATTATATATACATATATTTATAGTTCATACACTTCTACATAGTGTAATAGCCGCTAATTCAATTGCCGGCTTTTGTGAAATTACAGACCCGACATGAAATGACACATGGTTTACATACAGTTAACCATGTCATTTCATATAGTTTGATATATGGTTTTCACAAACAATTACATGAGTGTATGTGCAAAATTTCATACATGTAGGGGTTAATTAAATGTGTAAATTCGTTGAAAAAAAATGCGTGGGCTCCCGCGCTATTTTCTCCACCAGACAGGGAAAGCCAGCGAGTGGGGGCAGATAATAATAGCCTAGGGAGGGTGCATTTATTTTGTGCCCCCCCTGGCTACTAACATCTGCCAGACCGAGGAAGAGATTTCTTTATGTGTCTTGGATGACAACTAGTGTAAAATAGAAGACTATTTTTGTCGGTTGCCTTCACAAAGAGATCCGTCGGGAGGATACCACCTTGGTCCACTAGGACCCTAGTATCCAGGAATGCAATGGAATCATGATCATAATGCATAGTAAAAGTAAGACCCGCAACTCTGGTATTGATATAATGAAAAAAGGTTTGAAGAGAATTAAGGTCACCTGACCAAATCAAAAAGATGTCATCTATATATCTCTTCCAGAGCACAGAGTATCGCTGGAAGAGAAAGTGAGGACATACAAACTTGGACTTGAATTGTGCCATAAAAATATTAGCGAAAGGAGGCACAACATTCGAGCCCATTGCTGTCCCAGTCCGTTGAATGAAAAACCTATCCTCAAACATAAAGAAATTCTTCAAGACAAGTGTCAACATAGAGCTACAAAAGGCTTTCATAGCTGAGAAAAAATTGGTGTTATCATCCATGAATATTTGGACTGCCTGGATACCCTTAGAATGTCTAATGCTAGTATATAGGCTAGTAACATCCAGAGTGACCAAATAACAGTCAAGCGGGATCTTGTGCAAGTTGTGTATATATGACAGAAAATCAGATGTGTCCCGTAACCAGGAGGGGATAGAGGGAAGAAGAGGAGAAAGGATCTTTTCCAAAACAATGGATAAAGGTGATAGTAATGAGTTTGTTGAGGCCACAATTGGTCTACCTGGGGTTGTGTGAGATTTTTGTGTATTTTGGGCAAAGTGTAAAACACTGGTGTTATAGGATTAGGATTGATCAAAAATTCACTCAATTTTACATCAATTACGCCCAAGGATACAAAATGTTGAACAGTTTGACGAATTTCAATGGTTATCGAGGAAGAGGGGTTAACAGAGACTGGAAGGTAAGTGTCTGTATTGTTTCAATTGTGAATAGATCTCATTAACATAGTACTCTCTTTCCATTATGGCAATAGAGCCGCCCTTATCCGCAGGCTTAAGGTACTGCCACACTAAACAATCCCGCTAGCGATCACAATAACGACACATACTAATGCGATCGCTAGCGGGATTGTTTCTATATCGCTAAATGCGGCCACATTTAGCGATATAGTTAACGACGCTATCGCCGTTAGCGATCTTCTAAACGACTTTAGCGGTACAAAAGTACCGCTAAATCGCTAAGAAAAGGTGCCACACAGAGATTAGATACTTACCCAGCGGGAGCGCCGACGAGAAAATAGGGTCTGGAACGATTCCAGCGACGAGCGAGATCACAGCAGGAAGCTCGTCGCTGGCAGATGCCGCACTGAACAACATCGCTAACAGGATCGCTAAATAGTGACGTTTTTTAGCGATCCCGTTAGCGATATTGTTTAGTGTGGCATACCCTTAAATGATAAGTTGCTTGTTCCGATAGAGACTGTCTATTGCCATACGTTCAGTGCCATTTATTAATTACATTTCGAACTGAGGAAACGGCTGTAACAGTGCTGCAGTGGAGGTAGGTGCAGGCTCCACAAGATGGCAATAGAGTGGAAGCAGGCCTGTACCTAGACTAGAGGTCTCAAACTGCATTCCTCAAAGGTCATGTTTTCAGGATTTCCTTGTATTGCAAAGGCGATAATTTAACCCCTTCACCCCCAAGGGTGGTTTGCACGTTAATGACCGGGCCAATTTTTACAATTCTGACCACTGTCTCTTTATGAGGTTATTACTCTGGAACGCTTCAACGGATATTCGCGATTCTGAGACTGTTTTCTCGTGACATATTGTACTTCACGTTAGAAGTAAAATTTCTTCGATATAACTTGCGTTTATTTTTGAAAAAAACGCAAATATGGCGAAAATTTTTAAAATGTTGCAATTTTCAAACTTTGAATTTTTATTCCCTTAAAACAGAGAAATATGTCACATAAAATAGTTAAGAAATAACATTTCCCACATGTCTACTTTACATCAGCACAATTTTGGAACCAAAATTTTTTTTTGTTAGGAAGTTATAAGGGTTAAAACTTGACCAGCGATTTCTCATTTTTACAACAAAATTTACAAAGCCATTTTTTTTTAGGGACCACCTCTCATTTGAAGTCACTTTGAGGGGTCTATATGGCAGAAAATACCCAAAAGTGACACCATTCTAAAAACTGCACCCCTCAAGGTACTCAAAACCACATTCAAGAAGATTATTAACCCTTCAGGTGCTTCACAGGAACTAAAGCAACGTGGAAGGAAAAAATGAATATTTAACTTTTTAGCCACAAAAATGATCTTTTACAAACTTTTTTTTTTATTTTCACAAGGGTAAAAGGAGAAAATGGACAGATAAGGTTGTTATGCAATTTCTCCTGAGTACGCCAATACCCAATATGTGGGGGAAAACCACTGTTTGGGCACACGGCAGAGCTCGTAAGGGAAGGAGCGCCGTTTGACTTTTTCAAACTAAAATTGGCTGGAATTGAGATTGGACGCCATGTCGTGTTTGGAGAGCCCCTGTGCGCCTAAACAGTGGAAACCCCCACAAGTGACACCATTTTGGAAACTAGACCCCTAAGGTACTTATCTAGATCTGTTGTGAGCACTTTAAACCCCCAAGTGTTTCACAAAAGCTTATAATGCCTGGGTGTGAAAAAAAAAAAAAACAATTTTCCACAAAAATGATTTTTTAGTCCCAAATTTTTGAATTTTTCCAAGGAAATTGGACCCCAAAAGTTGTTGTCCAATTTGTCCTGAGTACGCTGATACCCCATATGTGGGGAGGGGAAACTGTTTGGGTGCACGGCAGGGCTTGGAAAGGAAGTAGTAACGTTTTGGAATGCAGACGTTGATGGGGGTCATGTTCCGTTTGCAGTGCCCCAGATGAGCCTAAATAGTGGAAACCCCCAACAAGTGACCCCATTTTGGAAACTAGACCCCCTAAGGAACTTATCTAGATCTTTGGTGAGCACTTTGAACCCCAAGTGCTTCACACAAGTTTATAATGCCCGGGCATGAAAATAAAAAATCCTATTTTTTTCCCACAAAAATTATCTTTTAGTCACTAATTTTTTATTTTCCCAAGGGTAACAGGAGAAATTGGACCACATAAGTTGTTGTCCAATTTGTCCTGAGTACGCTGATACCCCATATGTGGGGGGGAAGCACTGTTTGGGCTCACGGCAGAGCTCGGAATGGAAGGAGCACCATTTGACTTTTTCCAACCAAAATTGGCTGGAATTGAGATTGGATGCCATGTTGCATTTGGAGAGCCCCTGATGTGCCTAAACAGTGGAAACCCCCACAAATGACCCCATTTGGGAAACTAGACCCCCTAAGGAACTTTTCTAGATCTTTGGTGAGCAATTTGAACCCCCAAGTGCTTCACACAAGTTTATAATGTAGAGCCGTAAAATTTAAAAATCATATTTTTTCCACAAAAATGATCTTTTCACCCCAATTTTTATTTTTCCAAGGGTAACAAGACTCCAAAAGTTATTGTGCAATTTGTCCTGAGTGCGCTGATACCCCATATGTGGGGGTAAACCACTGTTTGGGTGCATGGCAGAGTTTGGAAGGGAAGGAGCGCCGTCTGACTTTTTCAACGCAGAATTGGCTGGACGCCATGTCGTGTTTGGAGAGCTCCTGATCTGCCTAAACAGTGGAAACCCCCATAAATGATACCATTTTGGAAACTAGACCCCTCAAGGAACTTATCTAGATGTGTGGTGAGAACTTTTAACCCCCAGGTGTTTCACTAAAGTTTATAACGTACAGCCGTAAAATAAAAAATCCTTTTTTTTACAAAAATGATTTTTTCGCCTCCAATATTTTATTTTCACAAGGGTAACAGAAGAAATTGGAACCCAAAAGTTGTTGTCCAATTTGTCCTGAGTACGCTGATACCCAATATGTGGGAGAAAACTACTGTATGGGCGCACGTCAGGGCTCGGAAGGGAAGTAGTGACGTTTTGGATTGCAGACTTTGATGGAATGGTCTGGGGGCGTCATGTCACATTTGGAGAACCCCTGATGCACCTATACAGTGGAAACCCCCCACAAGTGACCCCATTTTGGCAAATAGACCCCACAAGGAACTTATCTAGATGTGTGGTGAGCACTTTGAACCCCGAAGTGCTTCACAGAAGTTTATAACGTACAGCCGTAAAAATAAAAAATCCTTTTTTTTTTTACAAAAATGATTTTTTCGCCCCCAATATTTTATTTTCACAAGGGTAACAGGAGAAATTGGACCCCAAAAGTTGTTGTCCAATTTGTCCTGAGTACGCTGATACCCAATATGTGGGAGAAAACTACTGTATGGGCGCACGTCAGGGCTCGGAAGGGAAGTAGTGACGTTTTGGATTGCAGACTTTGATGGAATGGTCTGGGGGCGTCATGTCGCATTTGGAGAGCCCCTGATGCGCCTAAACAGTGGAAACCCCCCACAAGTGACCCCATTTTGGAAAATAGACCCCACAAGGAACTTGTCTAGATGTGTGGTGAGCACTTTGAACCCCGAAGTGCTTCACAGAAGTTTATAACGCACAGCCGTAAAAATAAAAAATCCTTTTTTTTTTTGCAAAAATGATTTTTTTGCCCCAATATTTTATTTTTACAAGGGTAACAGGAGAAATTGGACCCCAAAAGTTGTTGTCCAATTTGTCCTGAGTACACTGATATCCAATATGTGGGAGAAAACTACTGTATGGGTACACGTTGGGGCTCGGAAGGGAAGTAGTGACGTTTTGGATTGCAGACTTTGATGGAATGGTCTGGGGGCGTCATGTCGCATTTGGAGAGCCCCTGATGCGCCTAAACAGTGGAAATCCCCAACAAGTGAGCCCATTTTGGAAAATAGACCCCACAAGGAACTTATCTAGATGTGTGGTGAGCGCTATGAAGCCCCAAGTGCTTCACAGAAGTTTATAATGTACAGCCGTAAAAAACAAAAAAATAATTTTTTTTGTACAAAAATGATATTTTCGCCCCCAGTTTTTTATTTTCCTCATGGGTAACAGAAGAAATAGGACAAATTGCACAATAACTCTTGGGGTCCAGAGTACGCTGATACCCCATATGTGGGGATAAACTACTGTTTGGACGCATGGCAGAGCTGAGAAGTGAAGGAGCACCGTTTGACTTTTTCAACGCAGAGTTGGCTGGAATTGAGATCAGACGCCATGTCACATTTGGAGAGCCCCTGATGTGCCTAAACAGCGGAAACCCCCCAATTCTAACTCCAACCCTAACCCCAACACACCCCTAACCCTAGTCCCAACCCTAACCACAAACCTAACCCTAACACACCCCTAATCCCAACCCTAACCCTAATCCTAACTTTAGCGCCAACCCTAACCCTAACTTTAGCCGCAACCCTAACCCTAACCCTAATGGGAAAATGGAAATAAATACTTTTTTTTAATTTTATTATTTTTCCCTTACTAAGGGGATGATATAGGGGGGTCTGATTTACTATTTATAGCGGGTTTTTATGATTGGCAGCTGTCACGCTAAAAGACGCTTTTTATTGCAAAAATAGTTTTTGCATCATCACATTTTGAGAGCTATAATTTTTGCATATTTTGGCCCACAGAGTCATGTGAGGTCTTATTTTTTGCGGGACGAGTTGACGTTTTTATTGGTACCATTTTTGAGCACGTGACGTTTTTTGATCGCTTTTTATTTCGATTTTTGGGAGGTTAGAATGAACAAAAATCAGCCATTCATGAATTTCTTTTGGGGGAGGCGTTTATACCGTTCCGCATGTGGTAAAATTGATAAAGCAGTTTTATTCTTCGGGTCAGTACGATTATGGCGATACCTCATTTATATCATTTTTTCATGTTTTGGCGCTTTTATAGAATAAAAACAATTTTATATAAAAAAATAATTATTTTTGCATCGCTTTATTCTGCGAGCTATAACTTTTTTATTTTTTCGCTGATGATGCTGTATGATGGCTCGTTTTTTGCGGGACAAGATGACGTTTTCAGCGGTACCATGTTTTTTTATATCGGTCTTTTTGATCGCGTGTTATTCCACTTTTTGTTCGGCGGTATGATGATAAAGCATTGATTTTTTGCTTCGTTTTTTTTTTTTTTTAAGGGGTTCACTAAAGGGGTTAACTAGTGGGACAATTTTATAGGGGGGGTCGTTACGGACGCGGCGATACCAAATATGTGTACTTTTATTGCTTTGTTTTTTTTATTTACAGGAAGAAGTGAATTTATTGGGGAATTTTTTTTTTTTTTTATTTTGGATTTTTTTTTAAAACATGTTTATTTTTATTTTTTTAACTTTTTTACTTTGTCCCAGGGTGGGACATCACTGTATTTTGTCAGATCGCTGGTGTGACAGTGTGCACAGCACTCTGTCACACCAGCGATCGCTCAGGCAGTGCAGCAGGCTTCTCAGTGCCTGCTCTCAGCAGGCACTGAGGAAGCCGCCTCCCTCCAGGACCCCGGCGCCATCTTGGATCCGGGTCCTGGGAGGGAGGAAGCCCTCAGAACAGCGCGATCACATCACGCTGCTCTGAGGGTCTCAGGGGGGCGCGCAGGGAGCCCCCACCCTGCGCGATCCTCCCCTGTGCCCCCAGTACACAGCGATCATGTTTGATCGCGGTGTGCAAGGGGTTAATGTGCCGGGAGTGGTCCGTGACCGCTCCTGACACACAGTCATGGGTGTCAGCTGTGATAATCAGCTGACACCCGGCGGCGATCGGCTGCGCTTCCCCCGGGAGCGCGTCCGATCACACGAGACGTACTATCCCGTCCATGGTCATACGGGCCCAGGTACCATGGACGGGATAGTACGTCCGATGGCAGTAAGGGGTTAATCACCAGCACAGATAATGATTCCAGCACCTAGTGCAATGAAATCTTGAAAACACGCACGGTTTGCGGCCCTCGAGGAATGCAGTTTGAGACTCCTGACCTAGACCAAGCAAGCCTGTAGTGCAGCAGCGAGGCTGCCACCAGGTGGTAGCAGAATAGTCAAACAAGCTGGGTCAAATCCTAGACTATAGCGCAGTATCAGAGTAATAAACACATTCAGAGTCAGGGACAAGCCAAAGGATCAGTAACGGTCAGGAGCGGATAAGCCAAAGTACAAAAGACAGAAACAGGTCAGGATAATACCCGAGTCAAAACCAGGGAGTCAACACTCTAAAGGGGAACACTGAGTCAGGACAGGAATAGGGGAAAACAGAGACACGGGTTCAGTGCAAACGCTACAGGACAAAGAGCAATCAGAGTCAGCTACAGCAGCCCTAGGCAAAAACTACAACTGAAATCGCCTGTAGTAAGCAGCGGCGATAAAAAGCCAATCTGAACCCAGACTGAGACAGAGAAAGGCTAACCCCTGACATGACCAGACCGGGAAAAAAGGACTCAAAACTCGGTCTCGATCATGACAACGGCAACTTGGAAGAAAACGCTTTGCTATCTTCTTATATCCTTCTCCTGCTTTGTGGGTCTCCACCATTTTCAGAGTGCTAGGCAGCTGTTTTTTTTGGCACAAGGTTAGAAGAGGCTGTGCTTTTATAAACCTGGGAAATTGGCATCACCCAGCCTTTCCTAACGATGATAGTGAAGCAGCCATAACCTTATCAGGCTAATTAAGGGCTGAGACCTTGGTCAAAGTTATTTGAGCACAAATATCTCCAAGGGTAATTTTTAAAATGGAAAAATGACAACATATATATTTTTTTGTCTAAAACACAAAGGAAATGTGTAATTTTTTTACGTTAGACCTTTTAGAAATCATTTCATCTTCCACTTGCTTAACTGTTCACAATAACAGTTATTTAGACCAGGAGTACACCATGTACATGCGCGGCTTTGCTTTGTACGCCTCGTACATGCTTGACTCTGCTCCGTATACGCGTGACTCAGCTCCGTACATGTCGTACACACATGGCTCCGCTCCATACAAACACAGCTCCGCTCCGTACACCGATCCGCTCCGTACACACAGCTCCGCTCCATACATGCACAGATTCGCTTCGTACAAGTCGTACAAACAAGTTTCTGCTCAGTACACCTCATACACATACGGTTCTGCTCCTTACGCCTTGCACACATACGACTCCGCTCACCTCATACACGTACGGCTCCGCTCCATACACTGCGTACATGTATGGCTCCTCTCCATACACCTTGTGCACGTACGGCTCCACTCCTCGTACACGTATGGCTCTGCTCCATACACCTCATACACGTACGGCTCCACTCACCTCATACACGTACGGCTCCGCTCCATACACCTCGTACACATACGGCTCCGCTCCCCTCGTAGACGTATGGCTCCGCACACCTCGTACACGTACGGCTCCTCTCCATATACCTCATACACGTACGACTCCACTTCTCGTACATGTATGGCTCTGCTCCATACACCTCATACACGTACGGCTCTGCTCACCTCATACACGTACGCCTCCGCTCCATACACCTCGTACACATACGGCTCCGCTCACCTCGTACACGTATGGCTCCGCACACCTCGTACACACACGGCTCCGATTTGTCTGGACTAGTTCCAGGTTCAGCCTGCACCTGCTCATTACTACAGAGTGCACGCCTTTCCTGTACAAACACACGGCTCGCACACGTCGTACACACATGACTCCACTCCGTACACCTCGTACACATACGGCTCCTGTCCGTGCAACTCGTACAAGTACGGATCTGCTCTGTACACCTCGTACACGCACGGCTTAGCTCCGTACACGTCATACACACACGGCTCCGCTCCGTACACCTTGTACACACACGGCTCCGCTCCGTACACCTCATACACACGTGGCTCTGCTACATCCACACTGAAAACCCATCCTGACCCCACATATGAACTTCCCCTCATCCAGCACCATGACAACCAGCACAGCAGAGTCCTGCATACAGGAAGAGGTGGAGCTAGTCGTGTGCTCTTCTCTGCAGCTGCTTGGGGAGAGCTTCTTGCAAAGGGAGGATTTTTTTTTCCTTGGACTTCCTGCCTGTCCCTTCCCAGAGAGAGACTTATCCCTGGGACTGAGCTTCGGGGCTGGGCCCCTGGCTCCCACCCCCCGGCAAGCCGGCTGGGGGTGGGAGGCCTCACATACCAACAGGAGGCCATACCATCTAGCCAGTCCCAGGGAGGATGGCGAATAAAAAGCCCTCAGGGGACCACAAGACCCCAGGGTCCAAGACCACTGAGGCCGGGACCGTGGCGGTTCCTCCTCCCGGAGGAGGAGGAGAGGCGGCTAGCGGAGGTGCGGCGGTGGAGCCCCCCCAGCATCTGGGGCTCCAAGGCGGCGGGGGAGCCTGTCAACACCTATGGCTCCCGCATCCACGTGCACCTCTGCGAATACGAGGAGGCAGCCAAACAGCTGAGGAGACTCCGGGAGGAGTTGAAGGGAGCACACGTGATCGCAAAGAACAAGCTCCCTGCCTCAAAGAGAGCAGAGGTCTCGGCCACGGTGGAGAGGCTGAAGGGGTCCATTAAAGCTCTGAAACAACGGAGGGCAGAGATCATGGCGGGAAGCGGCCCCTTTGAGGATAAGCTAAAGAATGACGACCGGTTCAGGGCCCTGACCGCTGGGTCTCCTGGGGGGTCAGGAGGCCCCAGCCAGGTGGAGGAGGAGGAGAAAGATGGCGGCTGTGAGGCATTCGCGCCAGTCCCACCAGAAGACCTGGTGAGTGTAAACACCCAGGTATCATGCAGCGGGATAGCCCCGAGCAAGTGGCCCTCCCACTGGACTCCAGTAATTCGGAGAAAAGTGGGAGCGAGGGGGAGGATGGAGGGAGTGGTAGCAGCAGTGAGGGGGTCTGCCTCATCCTGCAACAAGTGCGGCAATTTGAGTCCACAGCACGGTTTGGCGAGCTGTTGTTTGGGGATGAGATCTGCGAGGATGGGGCAACTGGGAAGGGGAAGAAAAGGAAAAAAAAAAAAGCCAAGGTCACCACCATAGACAAATTCGTCTATGCTCCCCTTCCTGGGGCCCCCCTGTCCCATTGTGTGGAACCCGCTACCCAACCTGGCTCGGGCCCTGTGGTGGGTCTGCAGCAAGGGAGTGGGGAGAGGAAAGTCTGCCCGGGTCTGGGTGCCATGCCTAGTGGTGGCAGCTCGGACTCGGGCAGCGATATGGAGAGTGTCGGTGCTGGTATTGTTGATGGTGGTGGTGCTCGGGCCCAGTCCTCTGTGGCAGGGGGCTGGCCTGGCACCTGGAGTCTATACAGCCAGGGCCGCATCTCTGGCGGCGAGAGCTGGGGTCTCTGGGCCCCCCACACACGGATCCGCTAAGACTGGATCACTTTTGGGGGTCCAGAGACCTAGAAAGGGGGTGGAGTCTGCCGTAAGGTAGCAAGTAAAAAATGCAAGTTGTTGGTTGCTCCACTGGCGGTGTCCACTGCAGGGTCGGGGTCCTCTGCGCGTAGATCCAATAAGGGGTCCGCGCCGGGGGCCCCACCGCTGCTGGACTCCGAGGGGGAGTGGCCGACCTTGCCGAAAGTGAGTGGTGGGTACAAGAAGGCGGTGGTGGCCTGCGAGGGGGGCGTGTCCTCCTCTGCTGCTGTCCCACCCACTACTGTCACGTCTGGGGGGGTGTAGCCTTGCGGGCTATAACTGCGGCTGGCGGGGGCGTGACCTCAGCGGCCCTTGGCTCTACCCGCCATGGCCGTGACCAGCAGGGGGCGTGGCCTCGGCGAGCCCGCTGCCTTCTGTCCCACCCAAAAAATAATGCCCGAGAAAGCTGGCAAGGGGTTGCCGGGGTCCCCAGCCCACTTACCTCCATCTGGTGGTGAGGGGGCTCCGGTGCCCCAAGAGAGGCCGGCGCAGGTCTCCAGTGGGGGGTAGGGTGAGGAGGCAGAGCCCGGCCCTGCCCCAAATGTGACAACAAAAAAAATGGAGCCAGAGAGCCCAGGAAGTGCTGCTGCTCCTGAGCCCAGACAGAGCTTACTGAGTGGGCTCTGTTCTGCGGCTCTTAAAGGGGCGGCAGCACTCCTGGGCAAAAACAATGCGGGGCAGAGCACCGATCAGCCAGGGCCCCCAGCAGGTAAAAAACGAATCTGCAAAGAAAATAACACCTGATATTTTTGAAGAATTGGCTGAGGTGAATGGTATGAGTGGGGTGAGAGACATGAGTGTCAGGGATATGGGAGTGGATGTGGGAGTGAATGCGGAGGGAGTGAGTGTTGGTGTAAGTGGGAGCACGGGCGGTGAGGGAGGGGCTGGCCCATCTGGCCCCAGCCGTGAGACCCGGTACTTTTGCGGGGGTCATGGCTGGGGCTCCGGGGGGTTCTCGGGGGTCTCCTTGCCTCCGGATTCTGGGGACGGCGATTTGCACCGCCGTTTTCTGGAGGCCCTTAAAAAAGGAGAGCGGTCGGTCAATGTAGAGGGAAGAGAGGTGGACCTGTCTTTCTGGTTGGAGAGACATGGCCTGGCCGCCTTCCAAGATAGAAGGGAGGGGGAAACCGTTTGGTCCCTCCCGACACCCGGGCAAGGGCCGACCAGGAGGAATGTGGTCCGTCTTCGTTGGAGGGGCGTTGAAGCTTGCCCACCCAGGAGTAGGGGAAATGGAGCTCCTCCTGAAGATGGGCTTCAGTTCGACGGACATCTTTGCGCTGATCCATCCCTAGGCCACCCTATTCTTCGACATCAGTTTCATCCGGCCGGAGGGGCTAGAGCTCTTCTGGTCGAATTATGAGCTGGTGAAGGGGGCGCCCGGATGGCGAGACTTCGCCGTACAGGCGGTGTTTCGCCAAAATGCCATTGAGAGTGACCGTGGTGACTTGTAACGAGTCACTCTCCAGCGTTGACATCATGAAGAGGCTTTCCCGTTATGGGGAAGTCATGGACGTCCCCAAAAAAAATCAGAACGAGTTCGGTATCTGGTCGGGGGGCTGGACCTTCATGATGAAGTTGAAGGTCTCAGGGGGTACCCTCACCCACATCCCTTCCTCGGCGTTCCTAGGGAGGGACAGGATCCTGGTCTTCTACCAGGGGAAGCCAAAGGTCTGCCACAAGTGCGGTGATCCCCGCCACTTCAGCCCAAGCTGCAAGGTGCAGAAATGTGCCTTGTGTGGTGGGGTAGGTCATCTCGCCGCATCTTGCAAGGACATTCAGTGCCACCTGTGTGGTGACCTAGGTCACCCATATAGCCGCTGCCATCGCTCCATTACCAATGCCGATTCAGGCCCGATGGGGGGAGACCGTGAGGGGGCAACCCCTGGCGGCGCGACCTTTGCTATGGCAGGTGATGGTGGCGGGAGAGGGGCTAAGGGGCCAGTGAGGAAGGACAAGGCCAATAGAGGTCCCTCTTACCAGAGGAGACAGGAAAAGGGGTGAGGGGCGGGGAGAACCTCAGGCAACTGGGGTGATGCCTGACCCCCCCCTCTAGGCCGGTGGCCGGAGTCTCTGAGGCCCCGGGGGAGGAATAGGTATGCGAGGAGATTAGGAGGATGGAGAGAGAGGAAAACCTGACTGACTCCGACAACTCCTCCCAATATGAAAGTGTGGATGAGGAGGTCACGGATCAGCGTACAGTAGAGAGAGGTGATAAAAAGCGTACCAGAAGGAAGAAGAAGGTGGTCAAGCCTTCCAAACCTCCTGCCCCGACCGTAAGTATGCCAACGGAAGGGCTCACCGGCTCCCCTCTGATCGCCCTCTCCAACCGGTACCAAGCCCACGAGGACCCTGCTGAGACGGAGGTTGGGGGCGAGGGGCCGGGGGCGGCATCTGGGGGGCTTTCAGGGGATGGCAGAGTCCGTCCCCAGGGGACGCTGTTTCCTCTGGGGGGGACAGACCTGGAGCCCGGAGGCAAGGAGACCATAGGGATGGATACCTCGTCTTCCCTAAAACAGAAGGGATCAGACCCCTCTTCGGAGGGAAAAGATGGGGAAGACAGGGTGGGGAAGAAGAAGGCCATCTAACCCAATCACCCATGATGGCGGAACTCACCCCGTTGACTCTGGCGTCCATTAATGTCGCCAGTATTAAGTCAGCGCGGCCTTTGATTTTTTCACTCGATTTGAGGCTGAAATGTTGTTTTTGCAAGAGACCAGACTAACAGACATGGGGGCCATCCATAAAGCCAGGAGGGAGTGGAGGTGTGGGCCCTCATACTGGTCTCTTGCGGCCGAGCCGTATAGCGGGGTGGCGGTCCTTTTTAAGACCTCGGAGGTGGAATGCCGACGGGTTATTGAGATAGAAATGGGGAGGTGCCTGGTCTTAGACGTTTTCATGAGGGGACAGGAGCTTCGGCTCATAAACATCTATGGTCCACAATCCAGGTGGGACCGTAAATGTCTCTTCATGAAGATCAATCCCTTTCTTTTTACGAGCCGGCAGGTGGTCTTCGATGGGGATTTTAACACCATTACGAGATCCCGTGATAGGGGAGGTCCCGGAGGCCACCTGGCTTATGATAGTACAGCATTAAATAGTATAGCTAGCGAAGCTCGCCTGGTGGATGTACACATCCACCCCAGGTCACGGGTGTTTCACCTTTCATAGAGGTAGCTGTAGGTCTAGGATAGATAGGTTTTTTGAAGGAGGATGCCATCTTTTCTGCAGTGTCCGCCGTTGAGGTGGAATTCTCCGATCACTGTTTAATTTTCTTTTCTCTGAATGTTACAGAGACACCCCGAATGGGAAGAGGGCTGTGGAAGCTGAATTCATCCCTCTTGGAAGAAGCGGAAGTGAGACAGTCCTTTAAGGAATTTCTTCAGAATCAGGTACCGCTTTTGGATCTCTGTAGCAGTAAGTCTGAGTGGTGGGAGATCTTCAAAGAGAGGGTGGAGGGGTTCTTCCGTCAGCTCTCGAGCCTCAGAAGTGTAAGGTTCTGTGTACATGTTCCTGAAACTCAGTTTGTTCGTCAGCCATTTTACTTTCTGTCTTGCTGCAGCTATCTTGCCCTCAGTCAAAATGGAGTTTCCAGCTTGCATGTTCCCGCCCTGATTCTCTCCTTTTGCTTCTTAAGCAGCCACAGCTGAGCAATCAGTGCTTCAGAATCTATCCTGCAGTGAACCTGTGACCTGACTCCTAAAGCCTTGGACCTTGTACTCCAGCTATTCCTACTGAGGAACTCTGAAGCACTTGTGGACTCTGGAACCCTGCTCTTTGAAAGACCCACGTTTGCATGGACTTACGGTAACAGAGAAGAAGATCCTGAACCTGTTGTGGAGAGTGATTGCTGAGCTTAGATTACTCTGGCCTGCTGTGTCTCCTGCTTCTGTGTCTGCAAACTGTGTGACTATTTTTGCCAACTTGTATGAAGTAATACAAGACTTTCTATATCAAACCTGTGTCTCATGTATTTTCATCGCACCCAAGCACAAGACGCTATATGAACTGTACTACATACATTACAAGATTCTGAAGCCAAAACGTTAGTGTCTGCTGGGTCTGGAAAGGCTGTGTCTGCTGTAACTGTGGATATCGGATGTCCGGTTGTACTTTCTGTGATGACAGTGGTTGTGACTTCTCACAACCATTCCAGGTGAGCAATTCCCTTAAGTGTTTTTTTTTTCTGCAGTGTTACCACAGGTAAACACTATTGTTTTTTTTTTTTCTTTTCTCTTTTTTGTCTGCTGTAACTGTGGATATCAGATGTCCGGGTGAACTTTCTGTGATGATAGTGGTTGTGACTTCTCACAACCATTCCAGGTGAGCAGTTCCCTTAATTTTTTTTTCTCTCTGCAGTGTTACCACAGGTAAACACTATTGTTTTTTTTTTTTCTCCTCTCCTCTTCTTCCAGTACTCCTGTCTTAAAAGATCTGGAAAATGGAGGCCCGCATAAAGGAACTTTGCGGAGTGACTGATAATATCCTTGCAGATTTGCAGAATATAAAGACCCGTTTTTCAAGCCTACAGGACCTCACTAATCACAATTTGCAAGTGTTTGGACAGACTGCCCAGGATTTGCGAGCCAGGATTGAGGTTCTAGAAGAGCGAGTCCAGGCTCCTGCCGTAGCCCCGAGTTCTGGGATTCCCAAGTTGCCCCCTTTTCGTTTTGGCGGTGAACGTGAGAAATTCAGGGGATTTATTAATCAATGTAATCTTTTTTTTTCTGCACATGCTTCACAATTTCCCACTGAACGATCTAAGGTGCTTACTATAATTATGTTGCTTACCAACAAGGCTTTGATGTGGGCAAACCCTCTGATTGAGACTGAGGATGATTGTTTGAATCACCTTGATGCTTTTATTTCAGCCATGGGGCAGGTGTTTGATGACCCCAATCGAGGTGCAACAGCTGAAGCAGCCATGTTAGCTTTGCGCCAAGGTAAGCACTCGGTAGCTGAATATGCCTTGGATTTCAGGAGATGGGCCCTTGATACCACCTGGGACAGTTCCGCCAAAAAAATCTATTTTTCGAAAAGGGTTATCTCCACTGATTAAGGATGAACTTGCTCGTGCCGACCCTCCCACTGCGTTAGGTGACTTTATTAACTACTGCATCCGTATTGATACTCATCTGACTGAACGCAGGCAAGAGAGATGGTTCGAAAGCAATCGCACTAACCTTTTCCTACCTTCCTCTCCAGCTAAGGAACCTTTGAGTAGGATTACACGGGAACCTGAACCTGAACTCATGCAGGTAGACTCTTTACAACGACGGGTTAGTGATGCACGCAAGGAACATCGTTTTAAGGAAAATCTATGTTTCTATTGTGGTAAGTCAGGGCACTTCATTATAAACTGCCCCAGCCGTTCTCGTAAGACTACTGCAGCACTCATTCATTGTGAGTGTTGCGAGAGGGGATCTGTCAGGTCCGAGCCTCAGGCTCCAGAGAGATCTGCAGCAACAGATCTTGATTTCTCGGACTTAAACTCCGTTACCTCTGAGGACGTTGACTGTGTAAACGCTGCCATTTTTCAAGTTTCCTCAGCGGTGTCCCAGCTGAGTTGTAAGAAAAACAATTCTCATTGCTTTCTTTCCATCAAACTCTGGGTTGACTCAGCTTGGGTGTCTAGCTCTGCTATGATCGACTCAGGGGCAAGTGGAAATTTTATGGATGTCTCCTTTGCTCTGAAACAGGGGATACGTTCAGTGAAGAAGGCTACTCCAGTACAGATGGAAACTGTGGATGGCTCCCTGCTGACCTCTGGACCAGTGGATCAGGAAACAGAGCCTTTGAGGGTTCTTATGGGTAAAGATCATCAAGAGAAACTGTCCTTTATGCTTATCTCTTCTCCCCACTTTCCCATTATTCTAGGGCTACCATGGCTGCAGGCACAGAATCCTACCATTAACTGGGAGACCAAGGAATTACACTTTCCAGAGAAACAGATGAGTCCAAAAGTTTCAGCTTGCTCTGTTCCTAAAGGAACCATGTCAGTCCCTGAACTACCAGCTGTATACCAGGACTATGTGGATTTATGTGACAAGAAGAACGCTGACCAGCTTCCTCCTCACCGTCCATATGATTGTCCAATTGAATTATTGCCTGGAGCAGAGATACCTTTTGGTAAGATCTACCCCCTGGCGGGGCCCGAGCTAAAGGCTTTAAAGGATTACATAGACGAAAATCTAGCCAAGGGCTTCATACGCCCCTCTTCATCTCCTGCAGGTGCACCGATCTTCTTTGTAAAGAAGAAAGATGGATCTCTGAGACCATGCGTAGACTATAGGGAACTCAATAAGGTTACTATTAGAAACCGTTATCCATTGCCTTTAATCCCTGAGTTATTGGAGAGAGTGCGACATGCCAAAATTTTCTCTAAACTAGATCTTCGTGGGGCCTATAACTTAGTCCGTATTAGACCTGGGGATGAATGGAAGACTGCATTCAGGTCACGCTATGGACACTTTGAATATCTAGTTATGCCTTTTGGTCTGAGTACCGCCCCAGCCACTTTCCAACACTTGGTGAATGACATCTTCAGGGATCTCCTAGATACATTCGTGGTAATTTATTTGGATGATATTCTAATTTTTTCTAACTCCACAGAGGAACATCATGGACATGTGAGAATGGTCTTGGAACGTCTAAGACAAAATCATCTTTACATCAAACTTGAAAAGTGTGAATTCCATAGGACCGAAATTCAATTTTTGGGGTATATACTGTCTACACAAGGAATTAGTATGGATGGAAGCAAAACCCAAGCCATCAAGGATTGGCCAAGTCCTAGAAATGTGAAGGAGGTACAGCGCTTCATCGGGTTTGCCAACTTCTATAGACGTTTTATTAGAAATTTCTCTGAGGTAGTGTCACCTATCACACAACTTACCCGGAAAGAGTCTAGGTTCTCCTGGACTCCCCAAGCCCAGGAAGCATTTTCCCGTCTAAAAGATAAATTTACCACTGCACCTATCCTAGTACATCCCAACCCCGAGCTTGCCTTCATAATAGAGGTGGATGCTTCAGACTGTGCCGTTGGAGCTATACTCTCTCAGAGAACAGGTGAGAAGAATGTCTTGCATCCCTGTGCCTTCTTTTCCCAGCAGTTGTCTTCGGCTGAGAGGAACTACGATGTGGGCAATAGAGAGTTGTTGGCCATTATTGCCGCCTTCAAAGAATGGAGACACCTTCTTCAGGGAGCTGCACAGCAAATAGTCGTCCTGACAGACCATCGTAACCTTGAGTTTATCAGGTCGGCTAAGTGCCTGACTCCTCGCCAGGCTCGCTGGAATCTTTTCTTAAACCAATTTAATTTTATCATTTCTTATAGACCAGGATCGCGCAATGGAAAGGCTGATGCACTCTCTAGGATTTACTCAGCAGAGACACGTCCAATTACTCCTCCTAAGACTATTCTTCCTGACTCTAGATTCCTAGGAGTAATTCATAATCAAGACCTACTTAAGGACATCAAGGAAGCATACCATGCGGATTCCTTTTTGGCACAACCCCCAAGGGACGTAAGTCTTGTCTTTAAGAATGGTGTGTGGATTCAGGGACAACGCCTGTATATTCCTGAAACAGTCAGATTGAGAGTATTGCAACTCATTCACGATTCCAAGATAGCTGGGCATAGAGGAATTCTAAAGACACAGGAATTTCTCTCTCGTTTCTTTTGGTGGCCCACTTGCAGGAAGAATGTTTTAAACTATGTCACTTCATGTGAAGTCTGTGCAAGATGCAAAACACCTCGCTCCTCACCAACTGGTCTGTTACAGCCTCTTCCCACCCCGTCCCGCCCGTGGGGATCCATTTCTATGGACTTCATTGTGGAGTTACCAACCTCTCAAGGGAAGAACACCATTCTAGTGGTGGTTGACCGTCTAACAAAGGCAGCTCATTTTATCCCTTGTGTCGGCTTACCCACTGCAAAACAGACATCAGATTTGATGATTAAAGATGTGTTTCGCTTACATGGAGTACCGGATGAGGTTATTTCGGATCGAGGGGTGCAATTCACTTCTAGGTTTTGGCAAAATTTCTGTGCAGCATTGGACATTAAAGTAAACCTTTCTTCTGCTTTTCATCCCCAGACTAATGGACAGACCGAACGAACCAATCAAACCCTGGAGCAGTATCTCCGCTGCTTTATCTGCCACCTACAGGATGATTGGGTGGATCTACTTCCATTAGCTGAGTTCTCGTATAACAACTCTCAGAGTGCCTCCACTAAGCAGTCTCCTTTTTACTCTAATCTAGGTTATCATCCTAACATTCTACCACGATTTCCCATAGAAACGCCTTTACCAGCAGTGGCTGAAAGAATCACGTCTTTACAGAAGAATATGGATCTTCTAAAGGAGAATCTGGAATCGGCTCAGGAAAGGTACAAGAAAGCAGCAGATAAATTTCGTAAACCTGCACCAGCTTTCAAGGTAGGAGACTTGGTCTGGCTGTCAACCAGAAATCTTAAGTTAAGGATTCCATCGTCTAAGTTGGGACATAAGTACATTGGACCCTATAAAATCAGTAAAATTATAAGTGCCGTTGCTTGTCGTCTTCAACTGCCCAGAACTATGAGAATTCACCCTGTCTTTCATGTATCCCGACTAAAGGCTGCGACACCCAATACGTTTCCTGGACGTTCTTCTCCTTGCCCTGACCCAGTGCTAGTCGATGGTCAGGAAGAATTTGTGGTGGAAAGGATTTTAGATTCCAGGTTGTATAGAAATCAGTTACAATATCTGATTAAATGGCAGGGCTACCCAGTGGAGGACAACTCATGGGAACCAGTCAATAACGTTAATGCTCCTCGCTTGCTCCGTCAGTTTCATCAGAGGTACCCACACAAGCCTGGCCTGAGGTCATCCGGAGGTTGTCCCTAAGGGGGGAGTAATGTAAGGTTCTGTGTACATGTTCCTGAAACTCAGTTTGTTCGTCAGCCATTTTACTTTCTGTCTTGCTGCAGCTATCTTGCCCTCAGTCAAAATGGAGTTTCCAGCTTGCATGTTCCCGCCCTGATTCTCTCCTTTTGCTTCTTAAGCAGCCACAGCTGAGCAATCAGTGCTTCAGAATCTAGCCTGCAGTGAACCTGTGACCTGACTCCTAAAGCCTTGGACCTTGTACTCCAGCTATTCCTACTGAGGAACTCTGAAGCACTTGTGGACTCTGGAACCCTGCTCTTTGAAAGACCCACGTTTGCATGGACTTACGGTAACAGAGAAGAAGATCCTGAACCTGTTGTGGAGAGTGATTGCTGAGCTTAGATTACTCTGGCCTGCTGTGTCTCCTGCTTCTGTGTCTGCAAACTGTGTGACTATTTTTGCCAACTTGTATGAAGTAATACAAGACTTTCTATATCAAACCTGTGTCTCATGTATTTTCATCGCACCCAAGCACAAGACGCTATATGAACTGTACTACATACATTACAGAAGTCTGAACAGGCACCGCTTGTATCAGGCCTTGAGGAGGAAACTCGAGCAGCTCGTCTCGACTGGGTGTGCCCGTGAGGAGATCTCCAGGGTGAAGTCTTTGCTCAATAGGTGTCAGTATGATAGGCACACATCTTTGGTTTTTGAGAGGGATTTCGGGAGGTACCGCTCGCCCGACCCTTACAGAAACTGTAAGATGTCAGTGAATTCTAAGATGGTGACAGGACTGATCGACAGTACGGGTTCCCTGAACCGATCCAAATCAGGGATCCTGGAGGTGGTCAGATCCTTTTGCTCATGCCTCTTGGGAAAGAGGGATCTGGATCGAGACGGAATGTCGGCTTTCCTGGCTGAGACCATTCCTGAGCCAGGAGATGACCCATTTTTTGGTAGAGGCAATCAGGGAAGAGGAAGTGAGACTGGCCATTGATGGGCTTTGGCCCAAAAAAATCACCAGGTCCGGATGGCTTAACATCCGAGTTTTACAAGACCTTTAGGGACTCCTTGGTCCCCCTCTTGACTGAGGTGTTTAATGAGTGCCTTTCCTCGAGCGCTCTTCCCAGCTCAATGAGGAGGTCAGCCCTGATTATCCTATCAAAGGGTTAGGACTCATCCCGTATTGAGAATTGGCGTCCCATAGCGCTTCTCAATGTGGACCGGAAGGTTCTGGCAAAGGTGCTGTTTAATCGGCTGGTTAAGTTTGCACCCTGGCTCCTTTCGAGGGCTCAGCACTGCTCTGTTCCAGGCCGCAGTACTTTTAGTGCTGTGCTCGGTGTCCGAGAGGCAGTGGAGCAGGGCAGGGGGGTCACTGGAAGGGGTACTTGCTGTCCTTAGATCAAGCTAAGGCCTTTGACCGGGTGAATCATGAGTACCTCTGGTCTGTCCTTTTGAGGTACGGTTTGCCTGGGAGGTTTGTAAATTGGTTAGAGACCTTATACCAGGGGCTGAGACTTTTCCACTCATGAACGGTTGGGTTGGTCACCCTTTTGAGGTGAGTTCCGGGATCCGCCAGGGTTGTCCTCTGAGCCCACTTTTATACGTCTTCGCGATCGATCCCTTCTTGAGGAGGGTAGATCGTGGACCGTTGGTGGGAGTCGGGATGGACCAGGCAGAGCCAGGGGCCACTCTGAGGGTGGTAGCGTACGCTGACGACGTCTCCCTCTTTGTGTCCTCGAGAGAGAAGGCCGATTGGGTCATGTCTGAGGTTGAGCGCTACTCGGAGGCGTCCTGGTCCATGATCAACCAGGAAAAGTGCGAAAGTCTCAAGCTGGGAGGGGGAGATCCTAGTTTTGATCTCCCGGACACCCTTCCAAGGCCCCAGAACTCCGCCAGAATCCTAGGCATCGAATTTGGCCCCGGGGACTACCCCAGCAAAATTGGGAGGGCAGACTTAAGATGGCTTCCCAAAAGGTGGACCTGTGGAAGTGTTGGTCTTTAACCCTGAGGGAAAGGGTCAACTTGGCCAAGGGCTTTCTGCCTCCCTTGTTAATATACCTGGGCAATGTCTGCATCTTACCAGAACCTCTCTGGACACGGGTCTATAGCCTGTTCTTCCAGCTGTTATGGGGGAACAGGCTTAACCTAATTAAGAGAGAAGTCACGTACCGCACGAGGAGACTAGGTGGGTTGGTTATGGTCAACCCGGTGATGTTTCTGATAAACACCTTTCTTAAGATCAATATTGCCAACCTCTATTCAGAGAGGGCTCCTCCATGGGTATTCTCTTGCAGGGGTTGGTTTCGGCCTTTCTTCCAGGAATGGAAGACAGGAGGGCAGGTGAAGGACCTGCGAACACCACACGGACATCTCTCGGCTTATGCTACCCCGATTCTGATGGTGATCCGCCGGTGGGGTCTGGGAATGTGGGAAATCAGGACCATGTCGAGGAAATTCCTTGACAGCAGGGTTCTGTTGACCCATTTCCAGAAGCCCTGGTGCTCAAGGATTGCCCAGGTCGGCATCTGGAGGTTGGGCTTGGGTTAGTAAATTCCACGCGGATCCCATTGAAGTTTTGGGACTTTGCCTGGCGCTGCTTCCATGGGAGGCTGTATGTAAGGGACAACCTGAAGTGCTGGAGCTTCAATGATCGGGGTTGTCCCCATGAGGAGTGTGGCGACATGTTGGAAAGCATGGAGCACTTCCTCCTTCAGTGTCCCTTTAATACAGGGGTCTACAACAGGGTGGGTGCTTCCATAGGCTGGCCTAGGCTGGCGTCCCTTTCTTATCCGGAGTGGGCTCAAGGGGCATTCAGATCCCTGGGTGGCCGAGAACGGAGCACTTTATTCCTAGTTAGTGTAGTCATTAGGTTCCACACTTGGAGTGCATGGAGTTTAGTTTCCAAGCAGCGGAAAGTCCTCCCCCAGGATGAGGTTGTTAGAAACATCTTGGGTGACCTGGGGAAGGTGCGCTCTTTGGAGTTGGAGAGGCTGGGTGTGAGGAGGGTGTCTTGGCTTTGGAGGGGTTTCTCCTTTAACGTGCCCTAGGGAGAGCTGGTCTGTGTGAGATTGTTGGTAGGGTAAGATAAGGTGGTGTGGGTGTTGAGGGAGAGAAAAGTAGGGACAGATAGGGACAGGGAGGGCCAGTTTAGGGATAGCTAGATAGTTAGTTTTGATAAGCTAAGTAGAGTAGGGATAGGTAGGGACAGGTAGGGATAGTTAAGGTCAGTTTCTTTTCTTTTAGGCACAGATTTAGTTGGTGAGGGATAGGGTGCGTGTGTTGGTGGTTAGGGATGGGGCCTCTTAGGACTCCAGTTTCCCGGTGGTGGGCTGGTGTGTGGCACATTTAGCTTTTTGTTTTGCAAATTCAGGAAATAATGGATATTGGGCTTGCAGGCGCTGAACTTGGGTCTTGTAAGTTCTGTGGTCAGTGTATAGAGTTAATGTTTATAAATGTTTATAGTGTTGTGTTTAAAGTAAAGTAATGTAATGTAGTGTTCTTGTGTGGTAGGTCTGTTAATGTTATGTATTGTATATAAGTGTAAATAGTTATATGTTTGGGGGTATAGTTTAGGTTGGGTGGGGGTTTTTGTGTGGGGGGGAGGGCATGGAACTTGCCATGGACCCGAGGGTTGTAAATTTCTAAGGGCATAAACTTTCATGGATCCGTCAAGTTTGCTGTGAAAAGGGCATGAACTCATGGACCTGTGGTGTGGTGGAGGGAAAAAAAGGAAGAAAAAAATTTTTTTTTACATGTTTTATTGTGTATATAGTAGAGTGTTGTATGTATGGCCAGGTGAGGCCTTTATCCTTTCTTTTGGGTGTGTGAGTGTGTGTGCATGTTTCTTTTATGTTTTATATATAATTTTGGTTAGGGGTAATGTTCCTTTGGAAGCTTTGGAAGGACGAAGGACTCTGGACTTTTTGGTTTATTGAAGCTGGTTTCTTTTGTTTCGGTTACTTATTTTAGCTATGTTTTATTAACCCCTTAACGACCGCCGATACGCCTTTTAACGGCGGTCATTAAGGGTACTTAAACCACAGCGCCGTTAATTAACGGCGCTGTGGAAAAAGTGAATAGCGCCCCCAGAGGCGCATTTTCTCCGGGGTCTCGGCTACTGGGGGTAGCCGAAACCCCAGAGAACATGAATCGGGTCGGTTTTTATCGACACCGATGTTGCGATCGCCTTTATTAACCCTATAACGGCGACCGCAACAACAAAAAAAAAAGTTGTGCCATTTAATTTCTCTGTCCTCTGATGTCATCAGAGAAAAAGGGTCCCCGGGACCCCATGTGGCCCCCGATGTCCTGCATGTGGCCCAGGGCCCTCCGGTGTCCCCCGGGGCCGGCGCGATGAAGAAAATGGCTGCTATGTGCCGCTGTGCTGGGGGGGGATGGGCAAATATTCTCTGGGGTCTCGGCTACCGGGAGAACATGATCCGGGTCGGTATTCACCGATCCCGGTGTTGCGATCGCGTCTATGCAAGCATAGACGCGATTGCAAAAAAAAAAAAATTATTGTCCACAGGTACCCTGATCGCCCCCCCCTATACTTACCGGTGTCCTCCGTCCTCCCGCAGGCCCCAGGATCCCGGCGTCTTCTTCCTGCAAAAAAAAAATGGCGGGCGCATGCGCAGTGCGCCCCCCGATCTGC
>JARQOD010002786.1:0-73161 GCA_033576555.1 Oophaga sylvatica | reverse complement strand
TAGTGCTTTGGAGCACAGGTCCTCCTCTTTTAACCGTCCCAGTAACGTCATTTCCTCTTGCCTTTGGCTCTTTTCCTTCTGCTGACCCTCCGGGTTCCAGCACAGTCAGCGGCCCGTTCTTTCAGGCTCGTCCCTTCTGCACCCACCGGGTTTCCGTACCGCAGCGGGTTCTCCCTCCCTTTTGCCTGGGTCCTCCATGTCGGTACCATTCCCCAAAAACGCTGCGGCCTTGGTAGGTTTTTGGAGCCAGGTCCCCTCCCTTATAACCGGTCCCATAACCCTGTCCTCGTTGTGCCTTTGGCTTTTCCCTTTCTGCTGACCCTCCGGGTTCCGCCAGCCCACGTCCTCGTTATTTCATTGGCTTTTTCCCTTTCGCTACCCATCCGGGTTCCAGCCCGTCAGCGGGTTCTCCCTGTGCCTTTGGCCTAGGTCCTCCATTCGGTACCGAGTTCCAGCAACGTCTCTGGTCCTTGGTAGTGCTTGGGACAGTACCTCCGCTTATTAACCGGTTCCCGAAAGGGTCAGCTGGTCCTGGGTTGTGCCATTGGCCCCCTTCTGCTGACCCCCGGGTTTTCCAGCACAGTCAGCGGGTCCTCGTTATTTCTTTTGGCTTTTGTACCTTCTCTACCCACCCGGGGTTCCTACCGTCAGCTGGTTCTCCCGCATGCCTTTTGGCCAGGTCCCTCCAGTGGGTATCCGATTTCCCCAGAAACGCCCTGCGGCCTTGGTAGGTTTGGGCACGGGTACCTCCGCTTATAACCGTGTCCCAGTAACGAGCGGGGCCTCGGTTGTGCCTTTGGGCTCTTTTCCTTCTGCTGACCCCCGGGTTCCAGCACATCACTGGCCCGTTATTTTTCTTGGCTCTTGTCCCTTCTGCACCCTCCGGGGTTCCAGTACGTCACGGGTTTCCCGCGTGCCTTTGGCCTAGGTCCTCCATTCGGTATCCGAGTTCCAGAAACGTCTGCTGGTCCTGGTATGCTTGGAGCACAGGTACCTTCCTGCTTAGTAACCGTGCCCCATAACTCAGCGGGTCCTGTTGTGCCTTTGGCTTTTTTTCCTTCGCGACCCCCCGGGGGTTCCCAGCACAGTCAGCGGGTCCCGTACTTTCATGCCTTGTACCTTCTGCTACCCACCGGTTTTCCAGTACCGTCACTGGTTCTCCCAGTGCCTTTGGCCTGGGGTGCCTCCAGTTATCCGATTTCCAGCAACGTCTGCTGGCCCTTTGGTATTTTTGGAGCACAGGTACCTCCTGTTTGAAAACCGGCCCCCATAACGTCAGCGGGCCTGGGTTTGTCCATTGGCTCTTTTCCTTCTGCTGACCCTCCGGGTTCCAGCACAGTCAGCTGGTCCTCGTTACTTTCATTGGCTCTTGTACCTTCTGCTACCCATCCGGGTTCCAGTACCGTCAGCTGGTTCTCCGCAGTGCCTTTGGCCTAGGTGCCTCCATGTCGGTATCCGAGTTCCAGCAACGTCTGCTGGTCCTTGGTAGTGCTTTGGAGCACAGGTACCTCCTGCTTAGTAACCGTGTCCCAGTAACGTCAGCTGGTCCTCGGTTGTGCCATTGGCTCTTTTCCTTCTGCTGACCCTCCGGGTTCCAGCACAGTCAGCTGGTCCTCGTTACTTTCATTGGCTCTTGTACCTTCTGCTACCCATCCGGGTTCCAGTACCGTCAGCTGGTTCTCCGCAGTGCCTTTGGCCTAGGTGCCTCCATGTCGGTATCCGAGTTCCAGCAACGTCTGCTGGTCCTTGGTAGTGCTTTGGAGCACAGGTACCTCCTGCTTAGTAACCGTGTCCCAGTAAGGTCAGCTGGTCCTCGGTTGTGCCATTGGCTCTTTTCCTTCTGCTGACCCTCCGGGTTCCAGCACAGTCAGCTGGTCCTCGTTACTTTCATTGGCTCTTGTACCTTCTGCTACCCATCCGGGTTCCAGTACCGTCAGCTGGTTCTCCGCAGTGCCTTTGGCCTAGGTGCCTCCATGTCGGTATCCGAGTTCCAGCAACGTCTGCTGGTCCTTGGTAGTGCTTTGGAGCACAGGTACCTCCTGCTTAGTAACCGTGTCCCATAACGTCAGCTGGTCCTCGGTTGTGCCATTGGCTCTTTTCCTTCTGCTGACCCTCCGGGTTCCAGCACAGTCAGCTGGTCCTCGTTACTTTCATTGGCTCTTGTACCTTCTGCTACCCATCCGGGTTCCAGTACCGTCAGCTGGTTCTCCGCAGTGCCTTTGGCCTAGGTGCCTCCATGTCGGTATCCGAGTTCCAGCAACGTCTGCTGGTCCTTGGTAGTGCTTTGGAGCACAGGTACCTCCTGCTTAGTAACCGTGTCCCAGTAACGTCAGCTGGTCCTCGGTTGTGCCATTGGCTCTTTTCCTTCTGCTGACCCTCCGGGTTCCAGCACAGTCAGCTGGTCCTCGTTACTTTCATTGGCTCTTGTACCTTCTGCTACCCATCCGGGTTCCAGTACCGTCAGCTGGTTCTCCGCAGTGCCTTTGGCCTAGGTGCCTCCATGTCGGTATCCGAGTTCCAGCAACGTCTGCTGGTCCTTGGTAGTGCTTTGGAGCACAGGTACCTCCTGCTTAGTAACCGTGTCCCAGTAACGTCAGCTGGTCCTCGGTTGTGCCATTGGCTCTTTTCCTTCTGCTGACCCTCCGGGTTCCAGCACAGTCAGCTGGTCCTCGTTACTTCCATTGGCTTTTGTACCATCACCAACAGGAAAAAGAAGGTTAAGACAAACTACAAGATACAGAACAAGAGACAGAAGAACAATAAGCAGAAGATCAAAAAGCAGAAGAACATTAAGTATAAGACCAAAATGAAGAGCAAAATATATGCTCTAAATTCTAAGCAGAAGAAGACTAAGCAGTGTATGGGGGTGAGTCCGTTCCTCCTCGTGGTGCCCCTGGAAAATGCCTGATGCTGCTGCAGGCTAAACTGAACGCGGACAAATACTGTTGTAATTAAAATCTTCGTGACAGCAAGAACGGAAGGATGAAAATTCAGAGTTTTACAGATTACAAGTACAGGAATGTCTGTCACAAATAAGAATATGATGAAAAGGATGAATAGGAAGAAGATGAAGAAGTAGAATATGAAGAATAATAACTGTTTAATAAGAACAATATAAGTAATGTTAACAAAAAGATGAATAGCAAGAAGTTTTAGAAGATTAAGAAGGTGAAGATGAAGAATAATTTGATGAGAAAGATGATGCTGCTGAAGATTATGAAGGAGAAAGTGTGTGAAAAGTTAAAAAGGTGAAGAGCATGGAAGTTGTGAAACAGACATATTTGACAAAATAGAAAAAAGGTTAACAACATTGTCAATTTCTTCGTCAATCCAAACGTATTTCAAAAAAAGAAATATTAATGCTATTCCATTGCATTGTGTTAAACATCTATGCCTTTAATGTCTCCTCAACCTCCCCCAATAAATTCTACATTACTCTTTGTTGTTTTCCTTCATGTACAATTAACCAACAAGGCAAGAATGGTTTTTTTTTTAATTCCGATATTTTGTTCCCATAGACTTACATTGTATTTCCGGTATCGGTATCGGGTATCGCCGATATTTTTTGGGTATCGGCGATACCATTCCGATTCCGATACTTTTGGATATCGGAAAGTATCGCTCAACTCTACAGGCCACATATTAAACAATGTGGTTTCTACATCAGATGCCTCATTTATCTGTGGGCTACAAATTGTGGCATTTCAGGCCTCCATTCAACTGTTTTTGCTGTCTGTTACCCTAGTTCTATACACTATTTTGGAGTAAAAACCAAAAAATACAGACCACATATTGAACAGTGTGGCATCTCCGTCAGATGCCTCATCTATCAGTGGGCTACAAATTGTGACATTTCAGGCCTCCATTCAACTGTTTTTGCTGTCTGTTACCCTAGCTCTAGACACTAATTTGGGGTAAAAAACAAAAAATACAGGCCACATATTGAACAGTGTGGTATCTTCGTCAGATGCCTCATCTATCTGTGGGCTACAAATTGTGGCATTTCAGGCCTCCATTCCACTGTATTTGCTGTCTGTTACCCTAGTTCTATACACTATTTAGGGTTTTAAAAAACAAAAAACACAGGCCGCATATTGAACAGTGTGGTATCTCCATTATACGCCTCATCTATCTGTGGGCTACAAATTGTGGCATTTCAGGCCTCCATTCAACTGTTTTTGCTGTCTGTTACCCTAGTTCTGTACACTATTTTGCTGTAAAAAACAAAAAATACAGGCCACATATTGAACAGTCTGGTATCTCCATCAGATGCCTCATCTATCTGTGGGCTACAAATTGTGGCATATCAGGGCTCCATTCAACTGTTTTTGCTGTCTGTTACCCTAGTTCTATTCACTATTTTGGGGTAAAACCCAAAAAATACAGGCCACATATTGAACAGTGTGGTATCTCCGTCAGACGTCTCATCTATCTGTGGGCTACAAATTGTGGCATATCAGGCCTCCATTCAACTGTTTTTGCTGTCTGTTACCCTAGTTCTATACACTACTTTGCTGTAAAAAAACAAAAAATACAGGCCACATATTGAACAGTGTGGTATCTCTGTAAGACGCCTCATCTATCTGTGGGCTACAAATTGTGGCATTTCAGGCCTCCATTCCACTGTATTTGCTGTCTGTTACCCTAGTTCTATACACTATTTAGGGTTTTAAAAAACAAAAAACACAGGCCGCATATTGAACAGTGTGGTATCTCCATTATACGCCTCATCTATCTGTGGGCTACAAATTGTGGCATTTCAGGCCTCCATTCAACTGTTTTTGCTGTCTGTTACCCTAGTTCTGTACACTATTTTGCTGTAAAAAACAAAAAATACAGGCCACATATTGAACAGTCTGGTATCTCCATCAGATGCCTCATCTATCTGTGGGCTACAAATTGTGGCATATCAGGGCTCCATTCAACTGTTTTTGCTGTCTGTTACCCTAGTTCTATACACTATTTTGGGGTAAAACCCCAAAAATACAGGCCACATATTGAACAGTGTGGTATCTCCGTCAGACGTCTCATCTATCTGTGGGCTACAAATTGTGGCATATCAGGCCTCCATTCAACTGTTTTTGCTGTCTGTTACCCTAGTTCTATACACTACTTTGCTGTAAAAAAACAAAAAGTACAGGCCACATATTGAACAGTGTGGTATCTCTGTAAGACGCCTCATCTATCTGTGGGCTACAAATTGTGGCATTTCAGGCCTCCATTCCACTGTATTTGCTGTCTGTTACCATAGTTCTATACAGTCCCTGACAGAAGTTATGTCGCTTATCCATGTTATGTAAATCAAAGCTTATAACCTGATGTTAAATTCATCCATTGGTTTTATAAATTACCCTTTTGAAAGCTGAAACCCTCCCAAATTTGGTTTAGGTTAAGAAAATAAATTGGCATCAATGCTGAAATATTGATCATTTATTGAACACAGAATGGTCAGGTTTGGCAAGACAAAAGTTTTGTCACCTGGTCATATAATGCACCCAATCCTAGTTTACATCCTCACCAGTGCTCAGTAAATGATCGGTTAATTAGTGGGTGTGTATAAAAAGAAACCCAGCACCCCAGACCTTCACTTGAACTGCAACTTGAGCTCTGACAACATGCCAAAAATCCACCCTACGACCAAATCCTTGATTATCAAGAGGCTGAAGACCAGATCCACTGCAGAGGTGGCTGGCACCTTTGGTGTGTCTCAGCGTCAAGTACAAAGAATTAAAAAAAGATTTGAAGAGACTGGAGATGGGTTTCACAAGCCCAGGTCCGGCAGACCCCGCAAGACAACTGCTCAGGAGGAACGTTTGTTTGTTAGAAAATCCAAAGCAAGTCCCCCCTCTTCCACTGCAGCAGAGCTCCAACAGGCCTGGTCACCTCAAGTCCCTGTGTCAACTAGAACAGTTTATAGGATTCTGTCTTGAAATGGCCTCCATGGTCGATTCAGTGCCCAGAAGCCAGCACTAAACTAAAGGCAAATAAAAAACCATGTGGCATTTGCAAAGTCCCACAGCCTGCTAAACAGATAGAAGCTGGAAAAGTGTCAGAAGGTGGATTTCTCTGATAAATCTTCAGTAGAATTACACCACAGCAGCCGCAAATACTGCAGGAGACCTACTGGAGCCCATATGGATCCAAAATACACCCAGAAAACAGTTAAATTTGATGGTGGAAAGATCATGGTCTGGGGTTAAATTCAGTATGGGGTGTGCGAAACATTTGCAAGGTGGAAGGCAATATCAATAGCCTACAATCAAGAAGTATTAGCTACCTCTTACATTCCAAATCATAAAAGGGGTCAAATTTTGCAGCAGGATGGTGCTCCATCACATACATCCATCTCTAGAACAAAATTCCTCCAGGCAAAAAAGATCAAGGTGCTCAATGACTGGCCAGCCCAGTCACCAGACATGAACATCATTGAGCATGTTTGGGGTAGGATGAAAGAGGAAGGACAAAACCAAGGAATCTAGATGAACTCTGGGAGGCATGTAAGACTGCATTCTTTGCTATTCCTGATGACTTCATTAATAAGTTGTATGAATCATTGTTGAACCGCATGGATGCAGTCCTTCAAGCTCATGAAAGTCACACAAAATATTAAATATGACTCTAATAGCACCACAACTTAATTCATCAATGTTATGCAACATATATTTGTATTTTAAGATAATTATTTGTTTGAATATCACATTACTTTCTGTGGGCGACAAAACTTTTGTCTTGCCAAAATCTGACCATTCTATGTTCATTAAATGATCAATATTTCAGCATTGATGCCAATTTATTTTCTTAACCTAAACCAAATTTGGGAGGGTTTCAGCTTTCAAAAGAGTAATTTATAAAACCAATGGATGAATTTAACGTTGAGGTTATAAGCTTTGATTTACATAACATGGATAAGCGACATAACTTCTATCAGGGACTGTACACTATTTAGGGGTAAAAAACAAAAAAATACAGGCCACATATTGAACAGTGTGGTATCTCTGTAAGAGGCCTCATCTATCTGTGGACTTCAAATTGTGGCATTTCAGGCCTCCATTCCACTGTATTTGCTGTCTGTTGCCATAGTTCTATACACTATTTAGGGGTAAAAAACAAAAAAATACAGGCCACATATTGAACAGTGTGGTATCTCTGTAAGAGGCCTCATCTATCTGTGGGCTACAAATTGTGGCATTTCAGACCTCCATTTATCTATTTTTGCTGTCTGTTACCCTAGTTCTATACACTATTTTGCTGTAAAAAAAACAAAAAAATACAGGCCACATATTGAACAGTGTGGTATCTCTGTAAGAGGCCTCATCTATCTGTGGGCTACAAATTGTGGCATTTCAGGCCTCCATTCCACTGTATTTGCTGTCTGTTACCGTAGTTCTATACACTATTTAGGTGTAAAAAACAAAAAAAATACAGGCCACATATTGAGCAGTGTGGTATCTCCGTCAGACGCTTCATCTATCTGTGGGCTACAAATTGTGGCATTTCAGGTCTCCATTCTACTGTATTTGCTGTCTGTTACCCTAGTTCTATACACTATTTTGGGTTGAAAAACAAAAAAATACAGGCCACATATTGAACAGTGTAGTGTCTCCGTAAGACGCCTTATCACGAACACCGCACTGCACTTGCTCACTGAGCCAGTGCGCGTGTTCTGAGTAAGACAGACTGCACTCAAAGATACCTGTTGAGCAATCCGGCAGCAGCGGTGAAGATGCGTGTGAGTCGCCCGCCAGGGCCGTGGGGTACTCGGCACCGAGCCCGTTCACTTCTATGGGGATGTCACGGCGACACAGCTCGGTCCGTAGCCCTGGGCGCTCACTGAAAAGGGGGATATTTACAGGGGATTAAAGTATTGGTAGGATGTTCGTGACGCCACCTGTGGTACCTGGTCAGGATGACCAGTGCTGCTATGCAGATCCGCTGAAGGGTTGGTGTTGGGCAGCAAGGTGTTAAGCCTTCCACAGGCAAGGCTGGGGTCCTTCAGGGTAAACGGGATGTAGGGGTGCAGGATGGAGAAGGGGAGTTCAGCCGCAGGAGTAATAATGGGAACACACACACGAAAGTCTCTTTCTGTACCTTTACTGATGGAATGGCAGGCACATCCCGGGGTGCTGGCAGGGTGAAGGATGCACGTCCAGTTCTTCCCACTGAGTAGGTGTAGGGCCTCCTTACTTCTATAATGTGAGTCTCTGACCTGTATGAAACGAGGCCTAACTCTGTCATCAACTTTACACGCCCGGCTGACTTTGTGGTAGGGCCTTCTCTTGGATAGAACAGTGTCTCTGTTGCAGGGCCCTGCTAGACTCCATTTTCCTGACCCCGGTTACGTATCAGCACTCCTGGGCTCCTGGAACTTGGAGTACTCCAGGATCTCCGGTATCTCCTGCTAGTCGTGTAGATTCTAGCAAGCTTGGACCCGGTGTCCGGTTATCTGAGTTGAGGTAAGCTAACAAAGCTATTTCCACCTCTGTCACTCTCTTATTCTCTTCCACTCGCCTTTCGTCCTACTCGACCCTCACATAAGCACACTCTGGCCGTAGGTAGCTGCTTCCTTTCTTTCTTCACCGCTCTCAAAGCATCGGCACGCTTGCTCACTGAACTGAACTCGGTTGACTCAATTCTGACTAGGCTGGAGTGGTTTGCTTTCCACTGGTACTAGCCTCCACACGTGTAAACCAAGTTTGGAGCTGCAGATTTCAGGTTCTTTCAACAACTGCTGTTCTCTCTCTCTCTCTCTTCACTTCCAAGCTCTGCCTGGGGCTGCTATCAGTCTTCTCCATCTGTCCTGCACCTGGCTTTGCAGACTAACTGATCTGTGCTCGCTCCTAGAGCTAACTCTCTACTTGCTTCACTCCAAGGGAAGTAACAACTCTTCTCTCCTTCTCAACTAAACTCCAACTAACTCACCTCAGTGACTTCACCATCCTTATATACACTGAAAAGGCTCCCTCTGGTGGCTCTAGGGATTGGTGAAGATGTGTGTATGCATATTGGGTCCTCTAGTGGTCATTACCTTCGGTGCATCCCTCTGGGAAATGAGATTCCAAGCGCAGCTGGGCTCTACATCCCCCCCTGGTTAAGATCAGCACTCCCGGGCTGAAAGAAAATAAATAACACGTTTATTACATGTAGAAAACGCAGTGCAAAATACTTCTCATCAAATAGGCATTATACTTGTGGAGGACCTGCTCCAAACCTCCCACGGTGGTCCTGGGTGGGCTGCGAGACTTCACTTTTAGCAGCCCTCACTTTCGGATACACCAAATGGGTTTTGTCTTCTTGAGGTAGTAATGGTTTACGTAAAACCAAGATGGAGCACAAAAGTGCTAACTATATACAAAGAATGTTTTTGGGCTGGCAGAGTCCTCAGCCACGCAGTTCTTGTCAAAAGACATTATCACATCAATACATTAAATCACCATTACCCAACTGGGGTATACTCTCTCATCATAAAAGGTAAACACTTTATAAGGCACAACATGTAAACAATAAAACTGACATGCACCCGTCCGGGTGAAGCAACCTTTAAACTTTTCTACAGTTCAGTAAACCCTGTCCGGGTCCTACTGGTCTTCTTCATAAGGTATAATCTTGAATAAGGCAGCATCTTCCATACCTGGGGCTGGAAGCACGCAATGAGCCCTGAATCTTAACACCATGATGTCATGGCCTGCTACCGGGGTCTGGGTAGCTACAGTTCTTTTTCTTTCTCTACGGTTTCCTGGAGGCCTGACAGGTGCCTCACTTAAGCTTGATCTCTGCAGTTCATGCAGGGGTGACTCAGCAGGGGGTGAGCAGGCAGCAGCAGCGCTCAGCAGCGTATCAGGGCATGGCACTGGTGCGCGGACGGGCGCTGGTGTGGTTGGGGCCTGGGACACCGAGGCGCGGGGCGCATTCCCTGCTTCCGGGACTGGGGCGCTGACTCTGGAGACATTTAGGGCATACCACCCCTTAAGGCCCCAATGCCGGGTGTAGGTAACAATGTCCCCAATTAGCAGGTCCCTGTCCGGGTGTCCCTCAGGCAGATGAGACTCCACATCCCTGCGGTTCACAAACACCTCCTGATACAGGCTGGGTTCGTGGATAAAACCCCAGCCTCCCTGGAGCTTGAAATCTCTTATCGCCCCCTGGCGCCGTGGTTCCCGGAGCGTACCTTTGTCTCTTTTTCTCCTTATCTGAGAGATCTTTCTCCCAGTACCTCTGGCGAAGCCGCTGCGTCTCACGCTGCTCCCGTTGCTGCTGCGCCTCCTGTTCACGGCATCTCCATTCGTTTTCTCTCTGGGCGGCGTACTCCTCATCGTCCAGGAGCTCCATTTCCTCCCAGTCCACTTGGATCTCGCCGGGTTCACTTCCTTCCTTCGTCCCTGCCGGGGAACAGTATTCTCTATCTTCCGGTTCGGCCTCTGGTTCCAGGCCTGGCTGGCATTCCGGTCCGGACAAGGCCTCCGCAGCCTCCTCTCCTCTCGCCGCGTCCTCGGCGGGGTCAGGTACAGCTCTTCCAGGTTCGGCCTCCGGTTCCCTCTCAGCCGCTGGCTCCATTGGTGGCGCGGGTGGCAGTCGCGCATCCGGGGGGGAGAGCAGTCGGTCCCACTGCAGCTGCAGCTTTAGGGCCCGCCAGCTCCGCTCCCTCGCCTCCATCTCAGCGCGGTGTCGGGCCAGATCCTGCAGCGCAGCATCCACCTCCTCCACACAATAGGGCTCGCCATCTCCTTCCCGACCTGGGATGGTTCGGGCACAGGCTGCGCCTCTTTAGGGGAACAGGGTCTGTGCACCTCCATTCCCCCACACAGCGACTCCTGTCCTTCAGCCATCTCTCTCCAGGCCAGACTGTGTTTTCCATCCGGAACGCTCTGGTCTTTTCCGTGGAGGCGGGACTTTCGCTTTCTTTTCCTCCCACCGAGGATGAAGAGGAAGCGGATCTCCTTTGCTGTGGGGCACGATCTGATGTTGTAGAAGCATTTGGATAGGGCGGCCATAATTTTCGCGCCACAGGGGGGGTACGCCCACGAATGCAAGCCCTCCTTCACCAGCGCCTCAGGGCGTGAACATGGCGGTAAAATGGCGGCAAAATGGTGGCAAAGTCACAAAAACAGCAATAGTCTTTTTGCACAAAAACTGTCCAATTCAGGCAACAGGACTCGCATTTCACGAGCTTCAGAATCCTGTTTGTGACGCCAAAAGATGAGTCGCCCGCCAGGGCCGTGGGGTACTCGGCACCGAGCCCGTTCACTTCTATGGGGATGTCACGGCGACACAGCTCGGTCCGTAGCCCTGGGCGCTCACTGAAAAGGGGGATTTACAGGGGATTAAAGTATTGGTAGGATGTTCGTGACGCCACCTGTGGTACCTGGTCAGGATGACCAGTGCTGCTATGCAGATCCGCTGAAGGGTTGGTGTTGGGCAGCAAGGTGTTAAGCCTTCTACAGGCAAGGCTGGGGTCCTTCAGGGTAAACGGGGTGTAGGGGTGCAGGATGGAGAAGGGGAGTTCAGCCGCAGGAGTAATAATGGGAACACACACACGAAAGTCTCTTTCTGTACCTTTACTGATGGAATGGCAGGCACATCCCGGGGTCTGGCAGGGTGAAGGATGCATGTCCAGTTCTTCCCACTGAGTAGGTGTAGGGCCTCCTTACTTCTATAATGTGAGTCTCTGACCTGTATGAAACGAGGCCTAACTCTGTCATCAACTTTACACGCCCGGCTGACTTTGTGGTAGGGCCTTCTCTTGGATAGAACAGTGTCTCTGTTGCAGGGCCCTGCTAGACTCCGTCTTCCTGACCCCGGTTACGTATCAGCACTCCTGGGCTCCTGGAACTTGGAGTACTCCAGGATCTCCGGTATCTCCTGCTAGTCGTGTAGATTCTAGCAAGCTCGGACCCGGTGTCCGGTTATCTGAGTTGAGGTAAGCTAACAAAGCTATTTCCACCTCTGTCACTCTCTTATTCTCTTCCACTCGCCTTTTGTCCTACTCGACCCTCACATAAGCACACTCTGGCCGTAGGTAGCTGCTTCCTTTCTTTCTTCACCGCTCTCAAAGCGTCGGCACACTTGCTCACTGAACTGCACTCGGTTGACTCAATTCTGACTAGGCTGGAGTGGTTTGCTTTCCACTGGTACTAGCCTCCACACGTGTGAACCAAGTTTGGAGCTGCAGATTTCAGGTTCTTTCAACAACTGCTGTTTCTCTCTCTCTCTCTCACTTCCAAGCTCTGCCTGGGGCTGCTATCAGTCTTCTCCGTCTGTCCTGCACCTGGCTTTGCAGACTAACTGATCTGTGCTCGCTCCTAGAGCTAACTCTCTACTTGCTTCACTCCAAGAGAACCAACAACTCTTCTCTCCTTCTCAACTAAACTCCAACTAACTCACCTCAGTGACTTCACCATCCTTATATACACTGAAAAGGCTCCCTCTGGTGGCTCTAGGGATTGGTGAAGATGTGTGTATGCATATTGGGTCCTCTAGCGGTCATTACCTTCGGTGCATCCCTCTGGGAAATGAGATTCCAAGTGCAGCTGGGCTCTACACGTGCTTCAGAATAACAGGACATAAAGCACGTGACTGCCAAGGGGTGGCGCCGGCGACAGGTCTCTCAGAGAAAGCAGGAGCAGAGAGAGATTGTTTCAGACCAAACAGGACCTGAAGCACCTGACTGCTGGGGAAGTGACCTAAGCTCCGAGAGATAGGAGCAGAAGGAAAACTCATAGAGGGGTAACTACGGGACAAAGTTACCAAGGGCCATAGACAAAATGGATCATCAGGACGTAGCCAAGGGGTCATACCAGAGAGAGCAGTGCAGTACAAGAGGAGCAGACAGAGGGTAATCAGAACGTAGACAAGGATCAGAAAACCAGAAAGGGGAAAAAAAATTAGTACCAAGACAGTAGACAAACTCATAATGAAGAGACTGACCGGGTCAAAACCAAACAAGCAACAAGATCAGGCATAAGGCACAAGCACACAGGAGGTCAACTAACTAAGCCGAGGGCAGGAGTATAACTGACACCAGACCTAGGTCAATTGGCAACTAAATAGTTGCCCTCTGCCAGAGAGAGGCTGAAACCATTAACCCCAGTCTGACCAGGACGGGACAAAGACAAAACCCCGTCCTGGATCATGACAGTATCCCCCTCTCAACAGGGGCACACCGGACCTCCGGTTTTCTCAGGACACCTGGCATGAAAGGCCCGGACCAACCGATCCACATGAACAGATCAGGCAGGAACACACGACCGGTCCTCTGGACCGTAGCCTTTCCAATGTACCAGATACTGAAGAGCACGACGGACAAACCTAGAGTCAAGAATTCGTTCCACCTCGTACTCAGACTGCCCATCTACCAAAACCGGTGGTGGGGAAGACAACGATCCCTTCCCACAGGACCCCACAGGTTTCAAAAGGGACCTACGGAAAACGTTGGGAATCCGTAGAGATGGAGGGAGACGCAACCGAAACGCCACCTGGTTAACTGCTTCCGTAATTTCATAAGGACCAATAAATATAGGTCCAAGTTTCGCAGAGGGGACCTTGAGCCTTATATTCCTAGTAGATAACCATACATTATCCCCAACCTGGAACACCGGCCCCACGGACCGTTTTTTGTCAGCAAAAAACTTATATTTGGTCTGAGCCTTCGTAATGTTCCTTTGGACCTCCCGCCATAACTCCCCCAACCGCTGGATTGTCCCATCCGCCCCAGGAAACCCAGAGTCCAAAAGGGAGAACTCCCTAAAATGTGGATGAAACCCATAGTTGCAGAAAAAAGGGGATGTGCCCGTAGACTGGTTAATGCGGTTGATAATGACGGGCAGCACGGTGGCTCAGTGGATAGCACTGCAGCCTTGCAGTGCTGGAGTCCTGGGTTCGAATCCCACCTAGGACAACATCTGCAAGGAGTTTGTATGTTCTCCCCCTGTTTGCGTGGGTTTCCTCCGGGCACTCCGGTTTCCTCCCACACTCCAAAAACATACTGATAGGGAATCTAGATTGTGAGCTCCTTCGGGACAGTGACGATAATGTGTGCAAACTGTAAAGCGCTGCGGAATATGTTAACGCTATATAAAAATAAAGATTATTTATTATTTATTTATTATAAACGCAAACTCAGTCAAAGGTAATGCAGTACACCAATCATCCTGTTGGGCTGAGGTCAGGCAACGCAGGATTTGCTCTAGAGACTGATTGGTCCGCTCAGTCTGCCCATTAGTCTCTGGATGATAAGCGGATGTAAAAGACAGATCAATACCCAACCTCTTACAAAACGCCCTCCAAAATCTGGAAACAAATTGTACCCCCCTATCAGACACCACATTCAAGGGTACCCCATGTTAGGGTTCGAGTTCCCGCTGCTGCACAAGGAGAGTCTCGAACCAGTCCCGCTGCAATCTCCCATCCATCTCCGTCTGCAGTGGAGCCTGCTCAGCAGAGACGTTGGTCCCAGCATCTTGCCCATTCCAATACTGTGCAGAGACTTGCTGCTGCCTCTCCTGGATCTGCTGTTATAGCCAGTGCTGGAGCAGACGTCTTTGGGACGAAGTCCTGCGTTTCCCCTTCTGAGCATGCCCAGGGTAAGATCTCTCATTGGAGATCAGGGGTCACATGTTCAGGTACTGCAGCAGCTCCTATTGGTCCGCCAGGAAGGTCCTGAAACTACATGTGTTTTGGAACAGTTTCTCATTGGTCCTTTTTCTGGCAGGTCCTGTAGCTGTTACTATAAAAGGGTGGCATGGCTGGGCCGCCATGCGCTAGTATCAATTGCATTATGTGCTTTTCGCCAGTGTGATCATGTACGCATGTGGTTAGGGCTCGGCTGAAATAAGCCCCTAGAATACCGGCTTCTCCGGTGAGGAGATTTGGGTGCACGTGGTTAGGGCTTGGCTGAAATAAGCCCCTAGAATACCGGCTTCTCCAGTGAGGAGATTGCTTGATTGCGTTGCTGTTGGTTCAGCGCCCTAGCGTTTTACTTTGCGGCTCACTGAAGTTAAGTGAGTTCGTACTTATCGCCATATAGCGCTGTGGCATTCCCGTTAGCGGTTCTGGGGATTAGCAGAGTTCGCACTAACTGCCACAGCGCGCTACGGCGTTTATTTTAGCGACTCTGCGGGATAACAGAGTTCGCTACTTTCGCCATTTTACTAGCAGCGGGCTTCGCCTGCACGGTGGACCCCGGGCTGCGAACGCACCTCTCTACAATATCTATTAGGTGCGTTCCGCAGACCCTAACATAATACTAGCTCCAGGGTCTGGCTAGTAAAATGGCGGATGACCAGCGTCTACAGCAGTACATCCAGCAGCTGGAGGGTAGGTTGGCAGTCCTTGAGCGCACAACCTCAGCTGTGGATGTTACCGCAGTCGCTGTTCAGGCTGCTAGCGTAGCTGCAGCCAGTTTGTCCACCGCTACCTCTGCTCCGACATTATCCCACCTCCCACTTCCAGACAAGTTTACGGGTGACAGTAAACATTGTCGGGGATTCGTTTCGTGAGTCAGTGCTCTATACAGCTTGAGCTTCTGGCAACACGTTTCCCCACTGAATGGGCACAAGTGGCTTTTATTGTGTCTCTTCTGTCGGGCAGAGCATTGGAGTGGGCAACGCCGCTGTGGGAGCGCGACGATCGTGTGGTGCGGAGTGCTCCTCGATTTTTGGAGGCTCTGAAAAAGGTCTTTTTAGGACCTCAGGTCACGCACGATATGGCACTCCAACTGCTGGCAATGTCACAGGGCTTGTCCATGGTCACCCAGTTCTCAGTCCAATTTCGGACTTTGGCCTCTGAATTAGAGTGGCCAGATAAAGTTCTTATTCCAGTGTTCTGGAGAGGACTGGCAGACCATGTAAAGGATGCTTTGGCTACCAGGGAGATTCCTGCCACACTGGAGAAACTTAATTCAATATCTACCCGCATCGACCTCCGTTTTCACGAGCGGAGGTTAGAGCGGACCCAGTGTAGGCAGAGGTTTCGGCTGGCACCCACCTTTGCCAAACCTCTTGAATTTCCCGTTCGGGCGTCCGACTCCCCAGAGACCGTGGAGACTACTCGAGTGAGATCTAAGTCTCGGATCACTCAAGTATCCGTGGTCTGTAGAGTGTGTCAGCAGCCAGGACATTATGCCAACCGATGTCCTCAGCGAATGAGTAAACGGTCATGTTCCGTGACCATGGGTGCATGGTCATTAGATGCGAGGGATTTTGCTCCGAAAGTGCTCCTTAAAGGGTTAATCTCTCTAGGTTCATCCACTCTTCCCACCAAGCTTTGTGTGGACTCTGGGGCAGAGGGGAATTTTATGTCCTCCTCCTTTGCCTCTCGCCATTTCATACCGCTGGTGACGCTCGCCGAGCCAGTATCGGTGAGAGTATTGAATGGAGCAATCCTGCCCTCACAAATCACCCACCAGACTGTCTCACTACCTATGTCTATGTCCCCTTCTCATCAGGAGAATATATCCCTTTCTGTTCTTCCTGAGGGAATAGATGAGGTTTTGTTTGGATTACCCTGGCTTCGCCACCACTCTCCCCATATTGAGTGGTCCTCTGGGAGAATACTGGGTAGGGGTGATCATTGCAGAGACAGATGTCTCAGAGAGGACGTTCAGGTTTCCACCACGGAGATACCTATAGACCTTGCTTCTCTCCCCAAGGTTTATCGGTCATACGCGGACGTATTCTCCAAAAAGGCAGCGGAGACTCTTCCACCTCATCGCCCCTATGACAGTCCTATAGACTTCTTGCCTGGAACGGGCCCCCTCGGGGTAGAGCGTATCCTCTCTCTCTACCTGAGACGGAGGCCATGTCACAATACATCCAGGAAAATGTGGCAAGAGGCTTTATTAGGAAGTCAGTGTCACTAGCAGGGCAGGATTTTTCTTCGTGCAGAAGAAGAATGGAGAATTACGACCGTGTATAGACTATAGGGGTCTTAACGCCATTACCGTTAAGAACAAATATCCTTTGCCCCTAATATCTGAGCTCTTTGATAGGCTCCGGGGAGCAAGGGTATTTACTAAGCTGGATCTTCGTGGTGCCTATAACCTGATCCGCATCCGTGAGGGGGACGAATGGAAGACGGCGTTCAATAACAGAGATGGACATTACGAATACCTAGTGATGCCGTTCGGGCTCTGTAATGCTCCAGCCGTCTTGAAAGATTTCGTAAATGACATCTTCCGGGACATGCTTGCCACCTCTGTGGTAGTCTATCTGGATGACATTCTCATCTTTTCTCCAGATATGGACACCCACTGGAGAGATGTTTTCAGGGTTTTCGACCTCTTGCGGGCAAATTCCTTATATGCGAAGTTGGAGAAGTGTGTGTTTAAGCAGGAGTCTCTGCCATTCCTGGGCTATATCATCTCCACTCAGGGATTGGCTATGGATCCTGCCAAACTACAGGCTGTAATGGATTGGCAAGAACCCCACTCTCTTAAAGTGGTGCAGCGCTTTATGGGGTTCATTAATTACTATCACCAATTCATTCCCCACTTCTCTACGTTGGTTGCTCCCTTGGTAGCCCTCACCAAGTAGGGAGCCAATCCCAAATTGTGGTCAGAGGAGGTCTCCAAGGCCTTTAGTTCAATCAAGTCCCATTTTGCTAGCGCTCCTATCCTACATCGTCCCGAGGTTGATAAGCCTTTTATATTGGAGGTAGATGCCTCGTCCATTGGTGCTGGAGCAGTCCTTTTTCAAAAGGATGCTCAAGGTCGTAAACATCCTTGCTTCTTCTTCTCCAAGACCTTCACACCAGCGGAGAGGAATTATTCCATTGGGGATAGGGAGTTGCTAGCCATGAAGTTGGCCTTTTCCGAGTGGAGACATCTCCTGGGGGGGGCTCGCTTTCCCTTTCAAGTGTTCACTGACCACAAAAATTTGGTCTATTTACAGACCGCCCAGCGGCTAAATTCTCGTCAGGCCAGATGGACCCTGTTCTTCTCCCGGTTCCATTTCACCATCCATTTTCTCTCTGGGGAGAAGAACATTCGTGCCGATGCTCTGTCTCGCTCCGTGGTGTCCTCTGAGGAGGTGGAGGAGGAGCCTCGGCTGATTGTCCCCACAGAGAGCCTAAGAACTGTGGCCCCGGTTCTGCTCGAGTCTGTGCCTCCAGGCAAGACTTTTGTGCCCATCAATTTGCGACCGGAGGTACTCTCGTGGGCACACTCGTCCAGGGTGGGTGGACATTTTGGGGCAAAGAGTACATCTGAGTTGCTGGCGAGGACATACTGATGGACACATATGGTCCGTGACGTCAGGGAAAACGTTCAGGCGTGCGTCTCCTGCGCCAAGAATAAGTCCCCTTGACAACGGCCAGCTGGGTTACTTTTCCCTTTACCGGTGGCAGACAGGCCCTGGGAGATGGTTGGGATGGATTTTGTGGTGGGCTTACCCAAGTCTCGGGGCTGCACCATCATCTGGGTGATAACCGACCACTTCTCCAAAATGGTGCACTTGGTGCCGTTACCACGGTTACCATCTGGACGGGCCTTGGCAGCATTATTCATTAGGCATATTTTCCGCCTACACGGTATGCCAGACAAAATTGTCAGTGATCGAGGTCCCCAGTTTGCGTCTCGGTTCTGGAGAGAGCTGTGTCGTTTACTCAGCATTGAGTTGAATCTCTCCTCTGCATACCATCCCGAGACAAATGGGTTGGTAGAGAGGGCCAACCAGACCTTGGTCACATACTTGCGACATTTTGTCTCTGCCAGGCAGGATGACTGGGCATCCTTGCTACCGTGGGCTGAGTTCGCTCTAAATAATGCTGTGGCTGACTCCACAGGACAGACCCCATTCCTCCTGAACTACGGTCAGCATCCACGGGTACCAGTGCCCATGCCCGTGTCTTCTGCCGATTCCAGGGTGGCAGACTGGGCTGTGGAGGCACGGGACATTTGGGACCGCACCCAGGATGCCATTCAGGCCTCCAAAGAGAGGATGAGGTCTTCGGCCGATGCCCATCGGCGCCCCGCTCCTACATTTGCTCCTGGTGACCTAGTGTGGCTCTCTGCCCGAAACATCAGGCTACGTGTAGAGTCCACCAAGTTGGCACCTCGCTTTTTGGGTACCTTTAAAGTTCTTGAGCAGGTGAACCCGGTGGTTTACCGCCTAGCCCTTCCGCCTCGCCTTGGTATCACCGACACCTTTCACGTGTCCCTCCTGAAACCCGTGGCCATGTCCCAGTTTTCCGAGTCATCTGCCGGGACGTCGGGTTCATCTACCGATGATCATGAGGTGAACGCCATTGTTGGGTGCAAGGTGGTACGAGGGAAAAAATTTTATTTGGTGGATTGGAGGGGTTATGGGCCTGAGGATAGGTCCTGGGAGCCTGCCGAGCATGTTCACGCTCCACAGCTCATCTCTGCCTTTGAGTGCAGCGAGGCCCAAAGAAGGGGGGGCCCTAGGAGGGGGGGTAATGTTAGGGTTCGAGTTCCCACTGCTGCACAAGGAGAGTCTCGAACCAGTCCCGCTGCAGTCTCCCATCCATCTCCGTCCGCAGTGGAGCCTGCTCAGCAGAGACGTTGGTCCCAGCGTCTTGCCCATTCCAATACTGTGCAGAGACTTGCTGCTGCCTCTCCCGGATCTGCTGTTATAGCCAGTGCTGGAGCAGACGTCTTTGGGACGAAGTCCTGCGTTTCCCCTTCTGAGCATGCCCAGGGTAAGATCTCTCATTGGAGATCAGGGGTCACTAGTTCAGGTACTGCAGCAGCTCCTATTGGTCCGCCAGGAAGGTCCTGAAACTACATGTGTTTTGGAACAGTTTCTCATTGGTCCTTTTTCTGGCAGGTCCTGTTGCTGTTACTATAAAAGGGTGGCATGCGCTAGTATCAATTGCATTATGTGGTTTGCGCCAGTGTGATCATGTACGCATGTGGTTAGGGCTCGGCTGAAATAAGCCCCTAGAATACCGGCTTCTCCAGTGAGGAGATTTGGGTGCATGTGGTTAGGGCTTGGCTAGAATACCGGCTCCTCCGGTGAGGAGATTGCTTGATTGCGTTGCTGTCTGCAAGATCACGGACTGCTATCTGCACAGCAGTTATCTGTGTATCCCTGTGAGTCTAACAGGGCACAGTCTTTTTCTCGGCGGCTCTGTGACGCAACAGAGTTCGCTTTATAATACTGGTTCAGCGCCCAAGCGTTTTACTTTGCGGCTCACTGAAGTTAAGTGAGTTTGTACTTATCGCCATATAGCGCTGTGGCATTCCCGTTAGCGGCTCTGGGGATTAGCAGAGTTCGCACTAACTGCCACAGCGCGCTACGGCGTTTATTTTAGCGACTCTGCGGGATAACAGAGTTCGCTACTTTCGCCATTTTACTAGCAGCGGGCTTCGCCTGCATGGTGGATCCCGGGCTGCGAACACACCTCTCTACAATATCTATTAGGTGCGTTCCGCAGACCCTGACACCCCATGCAACCGTACCACATGCTCAACAAACAATCTGGACAGCGTTTCCGCATTAGGTAAAGCCACCAAGGGTACAAAATGTGCCTGTTTACTAAACCTGTCCACCACTACCCAAATGACGGTATTACCCTTGGAAGGAGGAAGGTTGGTGATAAAATCCATGGACAAATGGGTCCATGGTCTATCAGGAATTGGCAGTGGCACCAATTCCCCGGCCGACCGGTTATGGGGGTTTTTTGCACGGGCACATACCCCACAAGCAGACACAAATTCCCCAACATCAGAGGCTAAAGAAGACCACCAGAATATCCTAGCGATGGCCCTCCGGGTAGCCGAGATCCAGGATGTCCACCCAGAACTGAGTCGTGGAATTCCCGAAGGACCCTGAGACGAAATTGAACTGGTACAAAAAGTTTATCCACCGGCTTAGCCGGAGGGGCAAGAGACTGAGCTTCCCGAATCTCCTGCTCCAACACAGCAGAAACACCTGCCACCACCACCCCAGGCTGAAGAATGGAGGATGGAGGTTCGGGGGGAGACACCAGATCCAGACTGCGTGGCAAGGCATTAGCCCTGACATTTTTGGATCCTGGCTGAAAAGTGATGGAGAACTGGAATCGGGGAAAAAAAAGCGACCATCTCGCCTGTCTAGGAGTTAACTTTTTAGCAGACTCAATGTAAGCTAGGTTCTTGTGGTCCGTAACCACGGTAATAGGATGGACAGCACACTCCAAAAAATGCCTCCATTCTTTAAAGGCCAACTTCACGGCCAGAAGCTCTCGGTTCCCAACATCATAGTTTCTCTCCGCAGGAGAGAATTTCTTAGAGAAAAAGGCACAGGGTCTCAAATTAGTCAAAATGGCGGGTCCCTGGGACAACACCTCCCCCACCCCTACCTACGAGGCGTCCACCTCAACAATAAATGGTTCAGACGGGTCTGGTTGAATAAGAACCGGAGCAGACATGAAACATTTTTTTAAAAACTGAAACGCCGCCACCGCTGCGGCTGACCAATTCTTCACATCAGCCCCCTTTTGAGTCAGATCTGTGAGAGGTTTAACTACCTGCGAGAACCCACTTATAAACTTGTGATAATAATTTGCGAATCCTAAGAAACGCTGCAGAGCCTTCAAATCACGAGGTTTGAACCCAATCAACAATGGCCTGCACCTTAATAGGATCCATGCGAAACCCCTCAGCAGACACAATGAACCCCAGAAAAGATAGTTCCTGAACGAAGAATGAACATTTTTGTAGCTTAGCAGAGAAAGTTTTCCCGGAGCCTTTGGAGAACTGCCCGAAGATGATCAATGTGAGCTTGTTTATCAGGCGAGTAGATAAGAATGTCATCCAAATACACAACCATAAAACGCCCAATAAAGTCAGAGAACACATGATTGATAAAATTTTGGAAGACTGCTGGTGCATTGGTCAGACCGAAAGGCATGACCAAGTTCTCAAACAACCTTTCAGTAGTGAGAAAAGCAGTCTTCCACTCATCCCCCTCCCAGACCCGGATAAGGTTATATGCCCCCCGCAGATCCAATTTCGAAAACCACTTAGCCCCAGACAACTGGTTGTACAAATCAGGAATAAGTGGGAGGGGGCAAGTATTTCTCACAGTTATCTTATTTAATTCTCGAAAATCGAGGCATGGGCGCAAACCACCATCTTTTTTCTTTACGAAAAAGAACCCCGCTCCCATGGGGGAAACAGAAGGACGAATGTGTCCCTTACGAAGACTCTCAGAAATGTATTCTTTCATAGCAGCCCGCTCGGGACCCGAGAGGTTATACAAGCGGGCCTTGGGCAATTTAGTTCCTGGAACCAGGTCAATGGCACAATCAAATGGGCGGTGTGGTTGTAAAACTTCAGCCTCTTTTTCAGAGAAAACATCCGCATAGTCCTTCAGGCACTCCAGGATACCTTCCAGGCCAAAGGATGACACAGACACAGTAGCAAGACATCTTTCAGAACAATTAGATCCTCATTTAACAATATCACGGGAATCCCAGTCAATAAACAGGTTATGCCGTTGCAACCAGGGAAACCGTAACACGAGGCCAGCAGAGAGGTTATCCAAAACAAAACATGACATATGCTCCTAGTGAAGGGCCCCCACCCTGAGGGTGAATTCTTCAGAAACAAAATGGGGACCATCCTTGGTGAGAGGTGTAGAATCAATGGCCATTATTTTTATAGGAGTCTCCAATCTAACTGTCCCTAATCTACAGCTGGCCACCTGCTTAGAGTCAATCAGGTTTAAGGATGACCCACAGTCCACAAAAGCCAAAGTAAGGAAAAAGCATTTCACACCAAGTTCCACCTTTAACAGTATCTTAGAAAATGAAGGAAAGGGTACCTGAGAGTATGAGTGCCCTCCAAGATGATCACCCAGACTCAGTCGCTTTTTTGTCGGTGGGCAGGAGGGACAGTTCTTTTTCCAATGTCCAGGATCACCGCAGTAAAAACACAGCTTTTCTAGGCGCCGCCATCTCCTTTTTTTTCTCTTTGAGGTCGATGGCTCCCATCTCCATGGACTCCAATATAGGACTGGCTCCCCTTCCACTGGAGAATAACGGTGTCTCAACCTGCATCACACCTCTCGCCCGCAGCCTGCGATCCATTCGGACGGCCTGCATCATGGCGTCCTCCAGAGAATCAGGTGGAGGGTGAAGTGCCAAGGCATCTTTCAGACGTTCAGACAGGCCTTTACGGAACAAGCCCCGGAGGGCAGCATCATCCCAACAGACCTCAGCAGCCCAGTGTCTGAACTCTGAGCAAAACCACTCGGCTGAGTGCTTCCCCTGACATACACTCATCACCATGTCCCCAGCCATCAGCACTCGATCAGGCTCATCATAAATATGCCCCAGGCCTCAAAAAATGCATGCACAGTCATTCTCTCAGGGGCGGTGGTAGGAAGGGAAAAAGCTCAAGCCTGGGGGGCTCCCCTTAACAGAGACATAATGACCCCACCCTCTGACTTTCATCCCCAGAAGAGTGTGGTCTTAAAGAGAAAAAAAGCTTACAGCCCTCTTTGAAAACTTTAAATTCCTTTCTATCTCCGGAAAAGGTATTCGGCAATTTAACTCAGGGGCTCAGGGGAAACTAATGTAACAGCTTGAACCCATGTCCCGTGAGCACCAGATGATAAAGCCCCCTACACAGTGTCAGCTATCAGCTGCTGAGACTGAGCCAGAACTCGTTGTACCTCATTCAGTTTCTGAGACATCTGAGTCAGGTGCTTTACCTGCTCAGAAAGGGCGTGCATAGGATCCGTAACACACACAGGAAAAAAAAAAGGTAGCGGTCAGTTATAATATCACGAACACCGCACTGCACTTGCTCACTGAGCCAGACTACACTCAAAGATACCTGTGGAGCGGGGCAGCAGCGGTGAAGATGCGTGCTTCAGACTAACAGGACCTGAAGCTCGTGACTGCCAAGGGGCGGTGCTGGCCACAGGTCTCTCAGAGGAAGCAGGAGCAGAGAGAGAATGCTTCAGGCCAGAGGACCTGAAGCACCTGACTGCTGGGGGCGTGACCTAAGCTCCGAGAGCTAGGAGCAGAAGGAAAACTCCTACAGGGGTAACTACGGGACAAAGTTACCAAGGGGCATAGACAAAACGGATCGTCAGGACGTAGCCAAGGGGTCATACCAGAGAGAGCAGCGCAGTACAAGAGGAGCAGACAGAGGGTAATCAGAACGTAGCCAAGGGATCAGAAAACCAGAACGGGCAAATACACAGTACCAAGACAGTAGACAAACTCACAACGAAGAGACGGACCGGGTCAAAACCAAACAAGCAACAAGATCAGGCATAAAGCACAGGCACACAAGAGGTGAACTAACTCAGCCGAGGGCAGGAGTATAACTGACACCAGACCTAGGTCAATTGGCAACTAAATAGCCGCCCTCTGCCAGAGAGAGGCTGAAATCATTAACCCCAGTCTGACCAGGACGGGACAAAGACAAAACCCCGTCCTGGATTATGACACGCCTCATCTATCTGTGGGTTACAAATTGTGGCAGTTCAGGCCTCCATTCAACTGTTTTTGCAGTCTGTTACCCTGTTCTATACACTATTTTGCTGTAAAAAAACAAAAGATACAGGCCACATATTGAACAGTGTGGTATCTCTGTCAGACGCCTCATCTATCTGTAGGCTATAAATTGTGGCATTTCAGGCCTCCATTCACCTGTTTTTGCTGTGTCTAGTTATTGACACCAGTTTGCTAAAAATAAAAAAAAGTTTACCTACCTGCACACGAATCACATCTAAGTTCACTCCCAACTCAGCCATTTGTAGTGAACGTGAAAAATATTGTAGTCCATTTAAAATGGGCAAGGCGCGTGGCAAGGGACAGGCAAGTGGACGTGATGGTGATGGTGCATGCAGAGGCCGAGGCCATGGGAAGCTAAAATTGTGCCACAACAAACACCCTTCTTCTTGCATAACCTTCCTGTCTGAATTCCTAGGGTACCGCAGACCAGCACTATTGAAACCAGAGCAGTGTCAAAAGTTTGTTTGTTTCATAGCAGATAATGCTTCCAGTCACTTTTCCACCACCACCAGCACCCTGTCTTCCACACATTCAAATCTGAGTAGCTATGAGTCTGGACTGCATATTCCTCACCCTGATCCTCCTTCCTCCCACCATGCCAAGCTCCAAGACAACTGATCCCACACTTGGACACTCCGAAGACCTGTTCACTTTTCCATTTATAGATTCGGGCCTCTTGCCCTGTCCACTTGAAGCAGGGCAAGATTAGATCACATGTAGCGATGCCCAAATATTTGAGCAGCCACGTTCACACGAAGGCGACGGTGGGAACGTGTCACAACAGGTGGACGATGATGAGACACAATTGCCAGAAAGTCAGAATGTCAGGGGGAGGACCAGGGTGCGGAAGTGGAAGAGGAGGTGGTGGATGATATAGTAACTGACCCAACCTGGCAAGAGGACATGCAGAGCTAGGACAGCAGCATACAGGGGGAAGGAGGTGTAACACCAACACGACGGAAGTTGGCAGTACAACTGTTAGGTCTTCCCGAGTCTGGTTGTTTTTTAAAGACTCTGCTGATAAACCTAAAAAGGCCATTTACACCACCTGCCATGCCCTCATCAGCAGGGGTAGGAAAACTACCAGCCTGACCACCACCAGCATGATCAGGCACATGGCAGCAAAGCAAAAGACTGTGGGCTGAACCCCAGGCTCCAGGAACACTGTCTGCTTCTTCCGCTGTTGTGCGTGGAAGCCAATCCCTTGTCCATGTTGCCTGTGAAGATGCCTCTGGCCCTGCACCTGTCATTGCCCACACTCAACTAGCATCATCAAGCACATCCACATCCTTGTCCCAGCGCAGCCTTCAGTTGTCCATATCCCAGTTATTGGAACGCAAGCGGAAATATGAAGCCAACGCCCCACAGGCCACAGTACTAAATTCACACATTTCTCGTCGGCTTGCACTCGAAATGTTGCCTTTTAGGCTTGTGGAGATGGAAGCTTTCCGCAACCTGATGGCGGCAGCCATCCCAAGGTACTCTGTCCCTAGCCGCCACTGTTTCTGCCGGTGTGCCAGTCCCGGCATTACACAAGCACGTGTCCCACAACATTACCTGTGTCCTGAACAATGTTGTTACTGGGAAAGTCCACCTAACCACGGACACGTGGACAAGTGCTTGTGGGCAGAGATGGTACATCTCGCTGACGGCACACTGGGTTAACATAGTGGAATTTGGTACCCAGTTGGACATTGTGATGGAATATGTCCTCCGTACGCCGAGGATTGCGGGCCCTACCTCGAGGACAGGGAGCAGGACAGCGTGGTCAGTCGTCCTGTTGGTGAGGACACGGAAATCTTGCCTGTTAGCAGTCTGGCATGCATGGCAGAATTTATGTTGCCCTGCTTTTCCCATGACCCTCGCATTATCAAAAATTTTCGGTGACACTCATTACTGGTTGGTGACACTTCTAGACCCACGCTACAAGGAAAACTTTCAATCTCTTCTTCCATAGGCAGATAGGTGTACTAAAATGATGCAGTACCAGAGGGCCATTGTTGCGGAATTATTAAAAAAATTCCCATCTGAAAACGCTGGCGGCAGAGGTCACAGTTTGTTGGACAACCAAGGAGTAGAGGCGAGAGAGACACAACTTCAATCCAGCAGAGGCAGGCGAACACTGGCAAAGTTCTGGGAGAGTTTTCTCAGACACTCCCATCACCCTGGCCCAGAGGTGTGGGATACTCTCACAAGGAGTGCAAAGTTTGGGAAAATGCTGAGGGAGTACCTTGCTGACCGTACCAACATCCTCAGGGATTCCTCTGTGCCTTTTAATTATTGGGTATCCAAACTGGAAGCGAATGGGAGCAGCGATATTGGGCGATAGCTGGACATAGCGGTTGGGTCTAGGGTTGGCTTTTTAAGGATAGGTGTGATTGTGGCATGTTTGAAAGCAGAAGGGAAGGTACCGGAAGTTAGTGATAGGTTGAAGAGGTGGGTTAAGGTTGGCATAATACTGGTGGTGAGGTTGGGGAGGAGGTGGGATGGGATGGGATGGTGTCAATATTCAAATCAACCATTAGATGTATACACCCCTATTGGGATAACAAATACAAATACTAAATGTAAAAACTCACTAGTGTGCCAGTGTCGTCTCTCTTTTATTGATAATCTCTAGGATCTCTTTAGTTCAGAGCAACCTTTGCATTTTCAGTATTGTAATACACCGTGACTGCAGTTCATGGATTAAAGGTAGGTCAATTGTCTCATTATTTAGGATATACACTGGTCTCTCTTGTTCTAGCTAATATGAAATCACATAGCCACCCCAACAAGTTTCACCACAAGGGCTTCCTCAGGGGGATGGGGCTATTATGATCATTAAAATTTACAATACTGAAAATGGAAAGGTTGCTTTGTGAACTAAAGAGAGTTTTTACATTTATATACCACTTTTAAAAGATAGAAATAAAAGTCATTTTTTTAAATGCATCCTTTAATTAGTATCTATTTACCCTTTGGGTAATTTGGTATTTACATCTCAATATTGAGCAGCAAATAAATAATTGTCTAGCAGCCGAAGATGCGTGAGAATGGGCATTGTGGCGCGTATCATGTGTTGCCTTCTCTGGTTTCTCTTTGTTTCCTGTGACGTTGTGTATTATTTGCCTACCTTCTGGATTCTAGATTCCAAGTCACTACTGAGTTTCTAGAAAGCACATGCACTGAATACCCATGTGGGTGAAATGGGTAGGCATAGAGGAGAGTTACAGCAGGTATTCTTACTCCTAGGTCAGATGCTTGTGCAAGTATTCATAAGAAATAAGCATAAAAAGATAATAAAAGGGCATTTTAAGTAAGGCAGTGGAAGACTGCTTTAAGCTGCAAGAAAGGGAATACACCCCTGCTCATCATCACAGTGGTCTCTAAATCCCTACAACTGTTCAGGATGTGATTTACAGTTCTGGGTGAAGTTGCCCTTTCATAGGGAACATCTATTTAAAGGGAATCTGTCACCCCAAAATTGCCATATCAGATAAAGATATGGCGTCCCATAACAAAGCTAACGATGGGTATCATATATCATGATACCCCCGTTTTCAGATCAAAATACCTTTGTAAACTTCGTTTTTTTCCCTGTCAATCATGGCAGTCAGGTCAGGAGGGCGGCGGTTTCCATGTCCTCACCCCCCCGCTCCTCGGCATCCGTTGCATATCGCCATCTGTGAATCCCACAGACGGCGTTCAGCTTCCCGCAATTGCGCAATTCAAATTCGGGCGGCGCATGCGCAGTGTGCTTTGCCCGACAGTGGGCAAAGCATAAAATCAGTACAGCGCATGCGCTGCTCTTTCCTTGCCCCGGAAGTCGTCCAAGGCAAGCAGACATTTCCGGGGCAAGGAAATAGTAGCGCATGCGCTGTACTGATTTTATGCTTTGCCCACTGTCGGGCAAAGCACACTGCGCATGCGCCGCCCGAATTTGAATTGCGCAATTGCGGGAAGCTGAACGCCGTCTGTGGGATTCACAGACGGTGATATGCAACGGATGCCGAGGAGCGGGGGGGTGAGGACATGGAAACCACCGCCCTCCTGACCTGACTGCAGTGATTGACAGGGAAAAAAACAAAGTTTACAAAGGTATTTTGATCTGAAAACGGGGGTATCATGATATATGATACCCACCGTTAGCTTTGTTATGGGACGCACTATTCAGCCATATCTTTATCTGATATGGCAATTTTAGGGTGACAGATTCCCTTTAAAGTCCCAACATATGGACTAGAGTAATGGGATTGGGACATACCTCCTAATCATTGAATTCAGAATTATCATTCAGTACCATCCCTTATCCATGCAGTCTTCATTTACAGATATTTGTGAAAGAATGGCGTGTTCTAAAAAGCTCACAATGTAATAGGATGCCACCATTGTAAGAAATCAGTTCATGAAATTTCTTACCTCATATTTATTAGCATAATAATATGGGCTTGTTTTCAAGGGTTGGCAAAGGTTACTTAATTCCAATGAATGGAAATCTGAAAGCTTCAACACAAGACATTTTGGACAACTGTAGCTTCCAACTCTGTGGAAATATTTTGTAAAGGCCATTTTTTTCTCCTGCATGACTTTGCCAGTGCACAAAGCAATATCCACAAAGGTATGGTTGAGGGTGTTTGGTGTGTAAGAACTTGACAGGGATGGACACATCATTGCTGCCCAAGAAGTAAGAGGGCCCTCTTGCACCTCCAAAGCAGGTGGAATTATGCATTTTGATGAAATACTGGATGAGACTGGGCCCATATATTGTTCATGCACAGAGGCCCTCTTCTGTCTGTATTCACCAGTGACTTGACTGATCCACACAGAGCCTTCACCCCAACCTCATCCAACACCTTTGGGACGAATTAGAAGGGAGATTGTGAGCCCAGCCCTCTGAGTGCCAAACAAGACAAATGCTCTCCTGGACTAATGGGAAGAAGTTCCCATAAACACGCTCCAAAATGTTGTAGAAAGCCTTTCCAGAAGAGTTGAAGCCTGTATAGTATAGTTGGAGTAGTGGTAAAGTGTGCTGCCATGACGTATTGCGTTTCTCTATCTGGCATATAGTATGATGGATGCGTCTGAGTTTTGCAAACACCAGGAGTATGTTACCTGCCTGATGGCATTGTGCCAGCTGTAATGTTTGATGGAGGAGGCATAATAATATGGGCTTGTTTTTCAAGGGTTGGCAAAGGTTACTTAATTCCAATGAATGGAAATCTGAAAGCTTCAACACAAGACATTTTGGACAACTGTAGCTTCCAACTCTGTGGAAATATTTGTAAAAGGCCATTTTTTCTCCAGCATGACTTTGCCAGTGCACAAAGCAATATCCACAAAGGTATGGTTGAGGGTGTTTGGTGTGTAAGAACTTGACAGGGATATACCTACAAAGGGAGGATGAAAGCCTATGGATTTACAACGGGCGGTCATGAAAGCTCCTGTATGTACAATGTGTAGGCATTGCACCTCAATACTCTTGTCTATATAGTGTATATTGTATTATTTCAGGTTGATGTTTTGATACCTATGTACATCTACTTTTTCAGAATTCCGGGTTGAAGAAGAAAATAAAAACAAAAAAAAAAATGTAAACATCCTCCACAATCAAGTAACGCAGCAGTTGCAGCGTATTACGAGCATGGTCACTAGCTTATTGCTAAAGGGAATAATTATGTAGCAAAAGGGAACTAACATAAAATAATACTAATAATACAAAACAACACAACCCAGCAGCAGGTTTCTTGACAAAAGGCACTAGAATGACAGGCTGTTCGAGGTATGCGGAATGTTTCTCCTTTCATACATGCTGCCAGCCGGAGGGGGTTTATTGCCGAGAATATGAGGAAAGTTACTGCCAGTTTCTACTGGTACTCATGTTTAAAAAGAAACTATGGAAACCAGGACTAGGATTATTAATTAAGTTTAAATTTGGAATGTCTCTGCCAAGGGCGCTTGTATGAATTCAATAATGCTACCTGTTGGGTTGTAATTTAATGTACTGTTTGTAACTTATTAGAATGCTGAACTATTCTTAAATTAACACATTGTTTCAATAATCTTATTAACATTTCTTTTATCCATAAGATTGGATTTGACATATTTCAATACAGAGAGCCAATGTGCAGTTTTCTTTATTGTCTTGGTAATATATGCAATGTTTATTACCTGTGCCCTTAAAGGGGTTGTCTGCTTTACATAGCCTTTTTATTTTTTTTCCAGTATGTTATTAAATTAGATTAGGCAATTTAATAATATATCTTTATTAGATTTCCTGTCATGTTACCTTCATAGCAAAATGTTCTGTACTAACTGCTTCTCTTGTTCTGAGCAAATGGAGGATAGTGTGACTAGACACATTAATGAACAACACTATTGCGTCTTGGCCGGTCCCAGTTATTTAGGAAACGAGAACAATATTTCATATCTCATTGCATACCCCTTCCAGGATGGGAGTAACATGAGCAGGTTATGGCTTAAGAAAGTTTCTTAAAATGAGTAAAAAAACCTCTAAAAATACATATTGGTAAGTTGCCTAAAATTTCAATTTCTGGCACATCTGAAAAAGTTATACTTAAAATGGTTACCCCTTGAAATACTCAAGTGGCATTTTTCTACAGCCCACATGCAGAATAACATCCTATCACCAAAAATGTCATGCGATCCCTGGTAGAGCCTGTGCTGACACTGCTGGAATGGCTCCAGCACCGGAGTTGAGTAGAAGAGTTATATTACTGGGTAGTCCCTTTAGTGGAAAACCCCTATAAACATCCCTATGCTACCGGTTCTCTTGGTGGTAAATATGTCATTGTATACATGTAAGGAGGCGGCGGGGACCCTCGATTGCCTCCTCTCTCCTTCACACTGGGCCCCTACGGCACCTCTATGGTTCCCTTATGTTTTACACTGTTCTGCTGTGTATTGGTGTTGACCTGTCATGCATTAATATGTACTGTGTAATGCGTTGTATATGCTATGTAACTGCCTTCGAAATGCTGAAGAAAAGAAAACGATCAAAAAATCCCAAATAATTATGTATAAAATTTTTTATTAAAATAGCAAAACAGGGGAGCAAAAGAGGGATAACACCCTAGCCAATAAACACATGTGGAACAAAGGGACGCACACGGGAGTTGAATAGTGAATACAATTACAAAATGTAAATATATAATTCCAACAATAACATAACAGGATCAATATCCTGAGAAATCCTTGAGAAAGGCACATACGCCGAAACGCACGTCGGGGTGGACGCACTGGGTGCTTCTTTCTGACTCACAGCAGGTAATAGGCACTGAATGGTTTACTATGCATATGTGTAGGCATTGTAAAATTTCTATAGATCAGTAATATATAGCACTAAGCTAGGCATACAGTTAGCTCTCTGCCTTACACATTATTGCTAAGACATACTGTGTCGAGATATTGATCCTGTTATGTTATTGTTGGAATTATTATATATTTACATTTTGTAATTGTATTCACTATTCAACTCCCGTGTGCGTCCCTTTGTCCCACATGTGTTTATTCGCTAGGGTGTTATCCCTCTTTTGCTCCCCTGTTTTGCTATTTCAATAAAATTTTTTATATATAATTATTTGGGATTTTTTGATCGTTTTCTTTTTTCAGCATTTCTATTAATTCAGCGATTTTCCCATGGATTTCCATATTGCCCACATTTGTTTAGATGGTGGGATTTTTCCCTCTAAATATTAACTATACATCATCCATTATTATTATGGGCATGTGTTCTTTGAAGTGTGTTTACTATGTAACTGCCTTGTATAATATTAGCTCAGGGACAGAAGGAGTTAAGAAGGGGGCCTGTCTATCAGGCTTACAGGGAAGTGATTTCTTGTCTCTGGAGCAGTGCCTGGGCAGGCTTGCCCAGGGCAAGACGCTCTCCACAGTCGAGAGCGGAGGGAAAAACGCAGGGAAAGGGCAGAAGGCATTACTTTATTTACTTCATGTTCATTAAAAGTTTCAAACGTTGGAACTCTATCGTGGCTTGGAGGAAAATGACTTTGCCGCAGGGCTGGGACTTTATCTGTCTTTCTATGTGCAAGGGGCCGGTGTGCTCACTATGACTTAGTGGGCTCACCCACAACTACCACCCCATGCCACCTTGTTACATACACAGGTCATGTCATCAATAAGGTCTAATTGAATAAATCAACCCATAAGAAATGGACACCAGTTGAAACTTACTGGCTCCAAAGTTATTTCTAAATGTGGTTTGACCTTTGAGATATATTTTTGTGCCAGAGCTTGTCCCTGCTATATGATACTCCTGTGGGCCAGTCCAACCTTGATTTTTGAATTACCTAAATTACTACACAGATATAGAACATAAACACTAAGGCCACTGATGGGCTGCAGCAGTCACTTGCTGGCCGCTTGTGTGCATATACCTGCAGGGACTGATGGAGCTTCTGCACTGGATCAGCAGGGGATTGAAGAGGTGAGTAGAGATGAAAGAATACACTTGAGTAGAATTGAATTCTACTCAAATTTTATCAAAATTTGCATTCACCAACATGCATTTTTTTTTAATTTGCTTCCAGGTTGATTCAGCAAAATCAAAATCTCCTCTCTGACTTCTCCGCGTCACTCATTCGGTCATAGTCACATCTTCAGATCACTTCTGCATGCTCTGAAGTCACTGGGAGGGTTATGCGCAAGCGTGTGAAAGCGCGTGGTCCCATGGCATGTGCCCTGAATTTGCACTCACGTGTAAAAACCCCTTCAAAGCCAGAAGTCCCAGTCCATCATAAGAGGCCCAGGGACTTTAGCTTTAGTGGCAGAGATTTGATGATATGCCAAGATGAGCGGTGAGGTATGTATAAGAATTTTTTATTTTTTACATATTGTGTTTATTGATATATATTAGCTTAACTATTTTTGTCGCTTATTCACTGTATAATTTGTGCTTTTTTAAGTTAATCTTACTTTTTTTCCTCTTTTTTTGTTAGACATCATGGGCGTGGTTTTCCTTTTCTAAATGTTTTAGCTTAATTGTGATTTTTTGAAACGTTGCAAAATTTTGTTCAGTTGAATCTGGCACACTAGTGGAGTGAAATATCTGTCTAATTTATTTTGTATGTTTGATGACAAAGGGCTGCATTTTAAACGATCAAAAAGTAAGAAAAAAAGACCATCTTTGATTTTGTGCAAAATTCAGCCAAATGCAAGCGCTGAAGCACTTGGTGAAAAAAACTGCCAACGAAGAGCAACGGATAAAAAATAAAAGTCACTTAAAAGAAACTGCAAACGATGGGTCTGGGTCACAGCTATAACATGGACCCCAAAATCAGCTGGGTGAATGAAGTGGAAATAACACAAACTGCTCATGACATGTTTGGATGTCATCACAGTAGTTCAAGGCAATAAACAGTGCCAATCACTAAACCCATTCCAGATTTCTCCGCTGATACCATCTTCTGAGAACTTCAAAGATATCTGTGTCCCCTTATTGTTTACAAGTAATTTTTGTCACTGTTCGGGTTCGGCTCCCAGAACATCTAGTGTTTCCCACGCTGTCATCTATATGGCAACGTGAGAAACACCGGCTGCTCTGATTGGCGATAATTTTACTACCGCTTGCCAGAGCACCAGTAGCTCATTCTTCCGCGGTTTTTAGCCTGGACTGTCGCATCTTGGCACCGTTCAGACATGGATAACGGCATGGGACAGTGTGTCGGACAGGTGAGGGTTATGGTTGATTTTTATTTTTGTTTTTTTATAGGAGACCAAGGCTTCAATGGAATGGGCGTTCGGTTTTATTGTTTATTATTTTCTGTTTTTTTTTTTTTTTTTACAGGGGACGAAGGCTTCAATGGACTTGGTGTAAGGTGAGTATACAAGTTAACTATGATTTTATTTTTAAATAAAATAGTAAAACGGTATGTATTTTTATGTCAAATAAAGGACTATAAAGAATAATCTGGCTGTGTTTATTTATAATATAACTATAGGATTAGTAATGGATAGGTGTCTTATAAACGCTTCTTCATTACTATTCTGTGGGCTTGATGTCACCTGACAATACAAAGGTGACATCAACCCCACAAATATTAACCCACTTACCACAGCTACAGGGCAAGTGGGAAGAACTGGGCAAAGCACCAGAATAAATGCATCTGATAAGCCTTTTCTGGGGCAACTGCGGGCTTCTATTTTTAGGCTGGGGAGGGGGAAATATCCATGGTCCCTTACCAGCCTTAGAATACCAGCCCTCAGCTGTCTGCTTTAGTTTAGCTGGTTTTCAAAAAAAATGGGGGACCTCATGCCATTTTTTAAAACTATTTAAATAGTTTAAAAAAATGGCATGGGGACCCCTCTATTCTTGATAACCAGCCATGATAAAGCTGACAGGTGAGGGTTGAAGTCAGTTTTGCCATGCTGGTTACAAAAAATAGAGGGGAATCTACCCCATTTTAAAAAAATGTATTTATTTATTTATGGCATAGGCGCTGGCTGCCCGCCTGCTCTCGCTGTTAGACAGTAGGCGTAGGCTGATGGGAGGTAAACTTTTTACAATCACAGCTCACGCTGTTATCTGATAGCATGGGAACCACAGCTCTCTGACTGGCAGTAATAATCTTACCATCGATCAGAGCCAGTGTTTGTCGCACTGTCATGCAGATGAGCGTGTGGCAAACAATGGATGTTTGGGCACCCCCATTCTTCTGAATGGGGTCCGGGTTTGGGTTTGAGTACTGTTCTGGTACTTCTTTTAACTGTTTGGCCAAACTTGCCAGGCCTGAACGTCCAGAGATTCACCCTTCACTAGTCATTTGTGATCAGACAGACCATTCTGTGCAGAATACTGACTCAAACTGATTGTAATGTATGTAGTACAGTTCATATAGCGTCTTGTGCTTGGGTGCGATGAAAACACAGGAGTCACAGGTTTGATATAGAAAAGTCCTGTATTACTTCATACAAGTTGGCAGAAATAGTCACACAGTTTGCAGACACAGAAACAGGAGACACAGCAGGCCAGAGTAATCCAAGCTCAGCAATCACTTCCAATACAGATTCAGGATCTTCTTCTCTGTTACCGTAAGTCCATGCAAACGTGGGTCTTTCAAAGAGCAGGGTTCAGAGTCCACAAGTGCTTCAGAGTTCCTCAGTAGGAATAGCTGGAGTACAAGGTCCAAGGCTTACAGGAGTCAAGTCACAGGTTCACTGCAGGCTAGATTCTGAAGCACTGATTGCTCAGCTGTGGCTGCTTAAGAAGCAAAGGAGAGAATCAGGGCGGGAACATGCAAGCTGGAAACTCCATTTTGACTGAGGGCAAGATAGCTGCAGCAAGACAGAAAGTAAAATGGCTGACGAACAAACTGAGTTTCAGGAATATATACATAGAACCTTACATTACTCCCCCTTAAGGACAACCTCCGGATGACCTCAGACCAGGCTTGTGTGGGTACCTCTGATGAAACTGACGGAGCAAGCGAGGAGCATTAACGTTATTGACCGGTTCCCATGAGTTGTCCTCCACTGGGTAGCCCTGCCATTTAATCAGATATTGTAACTGATTTCTATACAACCTGGAATCTAAAATCCTTTCCACCACAAATTCTTCCTGACCATCGACTAGCACTGGGTCAGGGCAAGGAGAGGAACGTCCAGGAAACGTATTGGGTGTCGCAGCCTTTAGTAGGGATACATGAAAGACAGGGTGGATTCTCATAGTTCTGGGCAGTTGAAGACGACAAGCAACGGCACTTATAATTTTACTGATTTTATAGGGTCCAATGTACTTATGTCCCAACTTAGACGATGGAATCCTTAACTTAAGATTTCTGGTTGACAGCCAGACCAAGTCTCCTACCTTGAAAGCTGGTGCAGGTTTACGAAATTTATCTGCTGCTTTCTTGTACCTTTCTTGAGCCGATTCCAGATTTTCCTTTAGAAGATCCATATTCTTCTGTAAAGACGTGATTCTTTCAGCCACTGCTGGTAAAGGCGTTTCTATGGGAAATCGTGGTAGAATGTTAGGATGATAACCTAGATTAGAGTAAAAAGGAGACTGTTTAGTGGAGGCACTCTGAGAGTTGTTATACGAGAACTCAGCTAATGGAAGTAGATCCACCCAATCATCCTGTAGGTGGCAGATAAAGCAGCGGAGATACTGCTCCAGGGTTTGATTGGTTCGTTCGGTCTGTCCATTAGTCTGGGGATGAAAAGCAGAAGAAAGGTTTACTTTAATGTCCAATGCTGCACAGAAATTTTGCCAAAACCTAGAAGTGAATTGCACCCCTCGATCCGAAATAACCTCATTCGGTACTCCATGTAAGCGAAACACATCTTTAATCATTAAATCTGATGTCTGTTTTGCAGTGGTAAGCCGACACAAGGGATAAAATGAGCTGCCTTTGTTAGACGGTCAACCACCACTAGAATGGTGTTCTTCCCCTGAGAGGTTGGTAACTCCACAATGAAGTCCATAGAAATGGATCCCCACGGGCGGGACGGGGTGGGAAGAGGCTGTAACAGACCAGTTGGTGAGGAGCGAGGTGTTTTGCATCTTGCACAGACCTCACATGAAGTGACATAATTCAAAACATCCTTCCTGCAAGTGGGCCACCAAAAGAAACGAGAAAGAAATTCCTGTGTCTTTAGAATTCCTCTATGCCCAGCTATCTTGGAATCGTGAATGAGTTGCAATACTCTTAATCTGACTGTTTCAGGAATATACAGACGTTGTCCCTGAATCCACACACCATTCTTAAAGACAAGACTTACGTCCCTTGGGGGTTGTGCCAAAAAGGAATCCGCATGGTATGCTTCCTTGATGTCCTTAAGTAGGTCTTGATTATGAATTACTCCTAGGAATCTAGAGTCAGGAAGAATAGTCTTAGGAGGAGTAATTGGACGTGTCTCTGCTGAGTAAATCCTAGAGAGTGCATCAGCCTTTCCATTGCGCGATCCTGGTCTATAAGAGATGATAAAATTAAATTGGTTTAAGAAAAGATTCCAGCGAGCCTGGCGAGGAGTCAGGCACTTAGCCGACCTGATAAACTCAAGGTTACGATGGTCTGTCAGGACGACTATTTGCTGTGCAGCTCCCTGAAGAAGGTGTCTCCATTCTTTGAAGGCGGCAATAATGGCCAACAACTCTCTATTGCCCACATCGTAGTTCCTCTCAGCCGAAGACAACTGCTGGGAAAAGAAGGCACAGGGATGCAAGACATTCTTCTCACCTGTTCTCTGAGAGAGTATAGCTCCAACGGCACAGTCTGAAGCATCCACCTCTATTATGAAGGCAAGCTCGGGGTTGGGATGTACTAGGATAGGTGCAGTGGTAAATTTATCTTTTAGACGGGAAAATGCTTCCTGGGCTTGGGGAGTCCAGGAAAACCTAGACTCTTTCCGGGTAAGTTGAGTGATAGGTGACACTACCTCAGAGAAATTTCTAATGAAACGTCTATAGAAGTTGGCAAACCCGATGAAGCGCTGTACCTCCTTCACATTTCTAGGACTTGGCCAATCCTTGATGGCTTGGGTTTTGCTTCCATCCATACTAATTCCTTGTGTAGACAGTACATACCCCAGAAATTGAATTTCGGTCCTATGGAATTCACACTTTTCAAGTTTGATGTAAAGATGATTTTGTCTTAGACGTTCCAAGACCATTCTCACATGTCCATGATGTTCCTCTGTGGAGTTAGAAAAAATTAGAATATCATCCAAATAAATTACCACGAATGTATCTAGGAGATCCCTGAAGATGTCATTCACCAAGTGTTGGAAAGTGGCTGGGGCGGTACTCAGACCAAAAGGCATAACTAGATATTCAAAGTGTCCATAGCGTGACCTGAATGCAGTCTTCCATTCATCCCCAGGTCTAATACGGACTAAGTTATAGGCCCCACGAAGATCTAGTTTAGAAAAAATTTTGGCATGTCGCACTCTCTCCAATAACTCAGGGATTAAAGGCAATGGATAACGGTTTCTAATAGTAACCTTATTGAGTTCCCTATAGTCTACGCATGGTCTCAGAGATCCATCTTTCTTCTTTACAAAGAAGATGGGTGCACCTGCAGGAGATGAAGAGGGGCGTATGAAGCCCTTGGCTAGATTTTCATCTATGTAATCCTTTAAAGCCTTTAGCTCGGGCCCCGCCAGGGGGTAGATCTTACCAAAAGGTATCTCTGCTCCAGGCAATAATTCAATTGGACAATCATATGGACGGTGAGGAGGAAGCTGGTCAGCGTTCTTCTTGTCACATAAATCCACATAGTCCTGGTATACAGCTGGTAGTTCAGGGACTGACATGATTCCTTTAGGAACAGAGCAAGCTGAAACTTTTGGACTCATCTGTTTCTCTGGAAAGTGTAATTCCTTGGTCTCCCAGTTAATGGTAGGATTCTGAGCCTGCAGCCATGGTAGCCCTAGAATAATGGGAAAGTGGGGAGAAGAGATAAGCATAAAGGACAGTTTCTCTTGATGATCTTTACCCATAAGAACCCTCAAAGGCTCTGTTTCCTGATCCACTGGTCCAGAGGTCAGCAGGGAGCCATCCACAGTTTCCATCTGTACTGGAGTAGCCTTCTTCACTGAACGTATTCCCTGTTTCAGAGCAAAGGAGACATCCATAAAATTTCCACTTGCCCCTGAGTCGATCATAGCAGAGCTAGACACCCAAGCTGAGTCAACCCAGAGTTTGATGGAAAGAAAGCAATGAGAATTGTTTTTCTTACAACTCAGCTGGGACACCGCTGAGGAAACTTGAAAAATGGCAGCGTTTACACAGTCAACGTCCTCAGAGGTAACGGAGTTTAAGTCCGAGAAATCAAGATCTGTTGCTGCAGATCTCTCTGGAGCCTGAGGCTCGGACCTGACAGATCCCCTCTCGCAACACTCACAATGAATGAGTGCTGCAGTAGTCTTACGAGAACGGCTGGGGCAGTTTATAATGAAGTGCCCTGACTTACCACAATAGAAACATAGATTCTCCTTAAAACGATGTTCCTTGCGTGCATCACTAACCCGTCGTTGTAAAGAGTTTTACCTGCATGGGTTCAGGTTCAGGTTCCCGTGTAATCTTACTCAAAGGTTCCTTAGCTGGAGAGGAAGGTAGGAAAAGGTTAGTACGATTGCTTTCGAACCATCTCTCTTGCCTGCGTTCAGTCAGACGAGTATCAATACGGATGCAGTAGTTAATAAAGTCACCTAACGCAGTGGGAGGGTCGGCACGAGCAAGTTCATCCTTAATCAGTGGAGATAACCCCTTTCGAAAAATAGATTTTTTGGCGGAACTGTCCCAGGTGGTATCAAGGGCCCATCTCCTGAAATCCAAGGCATATTCAGCTACCGAGTGCTTACCTTGGCGCAAAGCTAACATGGCTGCTTCAGCTGTTGCACCTCGATTGGGGTCATCAAACACCTGCCCCATGGCTGAAATAAAATCATCAAGGTGATTCAAACAATCATCCTCAGTCTCAATCAGAGGGTTTGCCCACATTAAAGCCTTGTTGGTAAGCAACATAATTATAGTAAGCACCTTAGATCGTTCAGTGGGAAATTGTGAAGCATGTGCAGAAAAAAAAAGATTGCATTGATTAATAAATCCCCTGAATTTCTCACGTTCACCGCCAAAACGAAAAGGGGGCAACTTGGGAATCCCAGCACTCGGGGCTACGGCAGGAGCCTGGACTCGCCCCTCTAGAACCTCAATCCTGGCTCGCAAATCCTGAGTAGTCTGTCCAACCACTTGCAAATTGTGATTATTGAGGTCCTGTAGATTTGTAAAACGGGTCTTTATATTCTGCAAATCTGCAAGGATATTATCAGTCACTCCGCAAAGTTCCTTTATGCGGGCCTCCATTTTCCAGATCTTTTAAGACAGGATTACTGGAAGAAGAGGAGAGAAAAAAAAAACAATAGTGTTCACCTGTGGCAACACTGCAGAGAGAAAAAAAAATTAAGGGAACTGCTCACCTGGAATGGTTGTGAGGAGTCACAACCACTATCATCACAGAAAGTTTCAACCAGACATCTGATATCCAGAGTTACAGCAGACAAAAAAGAGAAAAGAAAGGAAAAAAAAAACAATAGTGTTTACCTGTGGTAACACTGCAAAAAGAAAAAACTTAAGGGAATTGCTCACCTGGAATGGTTGTGAGAAGTCACAACCACTGTCATCACAGAAAGTACAACCGGACGTCTGATATCCACAGTACAGCAGACACAGCCTTCCAGACCCAGCAGACACTAACGTTTTGGCTTCAGAATCTTGTAATGTATGTAGTACAGTTCATATAGCGTCTTGTGCTTGGGTGCGATGAAAACACAGGAGTCACAGGTTTGATATAGAAAAGTCCTGTATTACTTCATACAAGTTGGCAGAAATAGTCACACAGTTTGCAGACACAGAAACAGGAGACACAGCAGGCCAGAGTAATCCAAGCTCAGCAATCACTCTCCAATACAGATTCAGGATCTTCTTCTCTGTTACCGTAAGTCCATGCAAACGTGGGTCTTTCAAAGAGCAGGGTTCAGAGTCCACAAGTGCTTCAGAGTTCCTCAGTAGGAATAGCTGGAGTACAAGGTCCAAGGCTTACAGGAGTCAAGTCACAGGTTCACTGCAGGCTAGATTCTGAAGCACTGATTGCTCAGCTGTGGCTGCTTAAGAAGCAAAGGAGAGAATCAGGGCGGGAACATGCAAGCTGGAAACTCCATTTTGACTGAGGGCAAGATAGCTGCAGCAAGACAGAAAGTAAAATGGCTGACGAACAAACTGAGTTTCAGGAATATATACATAGAACCTTACAGTAGATCAGATTTTTATGATCGGTGAAGACTTGAACGGGAAATTCCGCTCCCTCCAAAAAATGACGCCAGTGTTCAAATGCGAGTTTAATTGCCAACAATTCCCGATTACCGATATCATAATTTAGTTCAGACTCAGAAAATTTCTTTGAAAAAAAAGCACAGTGATGTACTCCATCCGTCTTTTCCTGAGACAACACCGCGCCGACCCCCACAGAAGAAGCATCAACCTCAACCAAAAATGGTTTAGTCACATCAGGCTGCGTAAGGATGGGAGCAGAGCTGAACCTCTCCTTTAGCAACACAAAAGCCTCAATGGCCTCAGTAGTCCACTGAACCGCATCAGCACCTTTTCTGGTGAGATCGGTCAGAGGTTTGGCAATCACAGAAATTTTTTTTATGAATTTTCTATAATAATTGGCGAACCCCAAAAACCTCTGTATTGATTTCACACCAATAGGTCTAGGCCAATCCTGCACAGCTTGCACTTTCACAGGGTCCATCTCAAAACCTTCACTGGAGACAATGTAGCCCAAAAAACTAAGTCTCTGTACAGCGAACTCACATTTTTCTAGTTTGGCAAAAAGTGAATTATCACTCAGTAACTGTAATACTTCACGCACACTCCTCCAATGAGACTCCAAATCCGGTGAATAAATCAAAATGTCATCCAAATACACAACCACACTTCTGCCGATCAAAGGTCTAAGGATGTCATTAATAAGATTCTGAAAAAATGCCGGAGCACTGGAAAGTCCAAAAGGCATGACCAGATTCTCAAAATGACCCAGTGGAGTGTTAAACGCTAGTCTTCCATTCATCCCCCTCCTTCATGCGCAACAAATTGTATGCCCCTCGAAGATTAATTTTCGAGAACCACTTGGCCCCCACTAACTGATTAAACAAATCAGGAATCAATGGCAGTGGGTAAGGATTGCGTACAGTAATCTTATTAATCTCACGAAAGTCTAGACAAGGCCGTAAACCGCCGTCCTTTTTTTTAACAAAAAAAAATCCAACCGCCACAGGAGATTTGGAAGGCCTAATGTGACCGGCGGCCAAGCTTGTCTGTATGTATTACTCCAAAGCCTTTCTCTCAGGAATAGTCAAATTAAATAAACGACTTTTAGGAAGAGTTGCTCCAGGGACAAATTCAATCGCACAATCATAATCTCTATGAGGAGGCAATACCTGCGATTCCTTATCAGAAAAAACTTTCCAAAAATCCTGAATAGGTACAGGTAACTCCCCCTTAACTACAGCAGCAATACGCCCGCTACAACACTTGTCATAACACTTAGGACTCCAGGACTTAATTTCATTGGTAGACCAATCCAGTACCGGATTGTGCAATTTTAACCAGGGTAACCCCAAAATCACCGGTGAGGGCAAATTATTCAAAACTACCAAATCCAAATTCTCTTGATGAACACCATTAATAGTAAGAGGAAATTCACAGATATGGTGAGTAACATTTTTCAAGGGAGAGCCATCCACAGACACCACATTAATAGGAGAAGACAGAAGTTTGGGTTTTAATTTTGGTTTTTCCAAAAATTTCCCATCAATCACATTGAGAGTTGAACCACAATCCACAAATACCCGAAACTCCATTAATTCCTCCTCAACAGCAGTGGTAGCAGAAAGAAAGACACCTTTATTGTTTAAACAAGCTATGCGGGCGACACTGACCTCATTTTTTTTTTCTCTTTATTCATTCGAAGCGCACAGTTCTTAATGAAATGCTCAGATTTACCACAGTAGAAACACAAACCTTGAGCAAATCTGCGTTCTTTTTCCCGAGAGTGAGGTGCCATTGCACCAATTTCCATCGCTCTGCAATGTCAGTACATTCCTTCTCCAAACCTGGAGCTGACAAAGCAGACTTACTCTCATTAACCCTTGCACGCAGTCTCCTATCCACCCGTATGGCTAATTGCATAGCCTCTTGCAAGTTACCAGGTATAGGATAAGCAATCAGCAAATATTTAACCCTTTCACTTAATCCTGCAAGAAATAAACTTTTCAAAGCTGAATTGTTCCAGCCCACCTGAGTGGACCATCTACGGAAGTGAGTACAATATTTTTCCACATTACCCGATCCCTGTCTCAAACGTCTCAACTCTGTCTCAGCTGATGAAACACGATCCGGATCGTCATACAACAACCCCAAAGCAGAAAAAAAAACATCCACTGATCCAAAGCATGGATCACTAGGCTGCAGAGAAAAGGCCCAGTCCTGAGGTTCTTTGCGCAAAAGTGACATTATAAACCCTATGCGCTGTGATTCATCACCAGAGGATCTGGGTCTCAAACAGAAATACAACAAGCAAGCATTTTTAAAAGAAAAAAAATCTTGTTGTTCACCAAAAAATAAATCAGGCAAACGTACCTTTGGCTCCACGAAATGTGCTCCAGAACAACTACTCACGTGTTGCTGGATTTCAGCCACCTCCAGAGAGAGACCCTGCAGGCGTTCAGCCAAATCCCGAACCGACACCATGATGAAAACAAAAAATCTATCCTTAGAGATTTTTTTTTTTTTTTTTTTTTTATTTCTTGGCTGGACTTACTGTTATGAACTGCTACAAGCACTAAGGAAAGATGGGAACTCTGTCCCTACAATAAAACTGAGCTTGATCCCTACGATGTAACGGGGAACCTGATCCTGCGACCAGACCCGCTAAAGTCCTCAGCTAGTCTGAACGAAGACCTATAGTTGCGAGGGAGGAATCCCTACAAGATCTAGGGACTGAGAGAAAAAGTGGACACCTCCTAACAGAAATTGTAGCAGGGAAAATAAAACAGAAAACAAATTACTACGAGATCCTAAGATTAAGCAAAACTGACAGAGTAAGGCACCTAAGCACCCGGCTAGCTTAAGAGTAAATAATACAATGAAGTCCAGCAAAGCCAGAAGGGCGGAGCCAGACTAAATAGGGAAAAAAGGTCATGTGACCAGCAAACTGAAACAAAATCTAACAAGAGGGTTCTAACAGGGTCCAAGGCAATTTTTTTTATATGTAATGGTGTCTCCTAAGAGTCTCAAGGATTCGATATGATACATGGTGCGGTCAAGCACTACAATGCTGCATCCTTTATCTGCCAGGTGGATAATAATTTGATTGTTCTCCTGAGATCGATAATTTTCTTTCTCTATGACTAAGATTGTGTGGAGTATATTTGGAGCTCCTTTTATACATTTTTTTGATATCTGCGGTTACCATGGTTTCAAATGCCCAGAAAGAGTTGGAATATTCGTTTAGTGGGTTAAAAGTCGATGGTTAGGAATGTTTTGTATGGATGTATTCAGGAGTCGTCATTGAGTTTACAGTTGTATACTGGATACTGTGACTAGTGTCACCCTTCTTTAGAAAATATTTTTTTAACGCTAGATTGCGTAAACATTTTTTCACATATATATAGGTTAAATGGTTCCGGCTGTGACTGTTGGGGCAAATTACAGACCTTTTTGCAGAAGTAATTGTTCATTACGTGATAGTTCGTAAGAACTTAAATTAAAGATTTTTTGTGTGTTCGTAGTGGGTTTATTTTTTATTTTCTTTTGGGTGAGTTTCCCACCCCTCGCGCTGTGGATAAAGTATATAGCGCCCCCCAGAGTCTGATTTTCTCCGGGTCTCGGTAACCGGGGTAGCTGAGGCCCCAGAGAACATGATTCGGGTCGGTTTTTACCGACCCCGCTTTTGCGATCGCCGTTATTAACCCTATAACGGCGATCGAAAAAAAAAAAAGCCGCGATTCTGCATTTCATTTCTCTCTCTTCTGATGTGATCGCACATCAGAGGGAAAAGAAATAGGGTCCCCGGGACCCCCGATCTGTCCCCCGTGCCTCCCGGTGTCCCCCCAGTCCTACTGTGGCTCCCAGAGCGTTCAGCGTCTTGTCCTGTCTAAGAAAATGGCGGGCGCCTGCGCAGTGCGCCCACCGAGTCAGATTTTCTCCGGGGTCTCAGCTACCAAGGGGTAGCCGAGACCCCAGAGAACATAATTAGGGTCCCCCGCAGTCCCCCAGCTTTTGCGATCGCCTTTATTAGGCCTCATACTCACTGGTGCCGAAAACGGATGAAAATCAGACGATAAAAAATCGGATGCAAATCTGACCAATGTTAGTCAATGGGTGAGTTCTCATTAGCGATTTTTTTCTCATCAGATATTGGTGTGAGAAAAAAATCGCAGCTTGCTGCGATTTGATGCGATTTTGGGATGAAAATCACCAATGCAAGTCAATGGGTGCGATTAAAAAACGAACAGCACTCGCACCATGCAAGTGCTGTCCGATTTATATGCACCAGTCTCCTTTGAAAAGCCGGTAATTCATCCCCGGCTACTGTAAAATCACACTGACAGCTCACAAAACAGTAGATACATACACATAGAATACATATATATATACATGTCATTGTAACACATACATATATATATATTTATAGTTCTTACACTTCTACATACTGTAATAGCCGCTAATTCAATTGCCGGTTTTTGTGAAATCACAGAAGCCGACATGAAATGATACATTGTTTCCACACAGTTAACCATGTCATTTCCTGTATTTTGATATATGGTTTGAACTTACAATTACATGAGTGTATTTGTACAAAATTTCAGACATGTAGGGGTTAATTAAAGGTGTAAATTCGTTGAAAAAAATGCGTGGGCTCCCGCTGTATTTTCTCACCAGACAGACAAAGCAAGCGAGTGGGGGCAGATAATAATAGCCTAGGGAGGGTACATTTTTTTTGTGCCCCCCCTGGCTACTAACATCTGCCCCCAGACACCCCAGAAAGGGCAAATCTATAATTAGATTCGCCCTTTCTGGCACTTTGCCCGTCTATTCCCATTGCCCTGTAGCGTGGCGAATGGGTTAATAAGGCGTTAATGTCACCTTAGTATTGAAAGGTGACCTTAAGGCAGGTTAATAATTGAGAGCTGTCAATTAGACAACTATCAATTATTAATCCTATTGAAGTAAATAAAAAAACACAAACACACTTTAAGAATAAATAATTGTAATGAAATCAAAACACATATTTTTGACCATCTTTTATTTCACTCTTAATCCGTTCGAAGCCCTTGTTCTTCTAAAATAAATATAAAATAATAAAACAACATTATTCTTACCTATCTGGCGATCTGTCACGTCCCACGATGTAATCCTTCACAAAGGGTTAACTAGCAATCAGATAAGCAGCGCAAGTAATCCTGCGTGCTCATCTGATAGCTCCTGAATGAATGAGCTTATCTCCTGCCGACAGGAGAGGATGTGATTAATGAATGAAGCTTAATTGATTGCGTCCACTTTCACGTTAGGTCAGGTCACTGAAGTGAAAGTGGCAATAAATCAATTAAGCTCCATTCATGAATCTCTTCCTCTCCTTTCACTGGGAGAGTAACTGATTCATTCAGGAGGTTATAGCTCGGAGACAGCATTAGCTCTCTGCAAGCTGTAACCTGTTAACCCTTTCTGATGGATTACACCGTGGGACCTGACTGTACATCGGATTGGTAAGAATAATTTTGCTTTTTTATTTTATTTTTATTACAGGAAATGGTTTTAGCAGGAAAATAAAATATGGTCAAAAACTGTGTGATTATTTCATTAAACTTTTTTATTAAAGTGTGTGTGTTTGATTTTTCTTTCATACAATAGGATTAATAATTGATAGTTGTCTAATTGACAGCTCTCAATTATTAACCTGCCTTAAGGTCACCTTTCAATACTAAGGTGACATTAACGCCTTATTAACCCATTCGCCACCGCTACAGGGCAATGGGAATAGACGGGCAAAGTGCCAGAAAGGGCGAATCTAATTATAGATTTGCCCTTTCTGGGGTGTCTGGGGGCAGATGTTAGTAGCCAGGGGGGCACAAAAAAAATGTACCCTCCCTAGGCTATTATTATCTGCCCCCACTCGCTTGCTTTGTCTGTCTGGTGGAGAAAATACAGCGGGAGCCCAAGCATTTTTTTTCAACGAATTTACACCTTTAATTAACCCCTACATGTCTGAAATTTTGCACAAATACACTCATGTAATTGTAAGTTCAAACCATATATCAAAATACAGGAAATGACATGGTTAACTGTGTGGAAACAATGTATCATTTCATGTCGGCTTCTGTGATTTCACAAAAGCCGGCAATTGAATTAGCGGCTATTACAGTATGTAGAAGTCTAGGAACTATAAATATATGTATATATATATATGTCACAATTACATATATATATATATATAATATATATATATATGTATTCTATGTGTGTATATGTATTGTTTCTATTCTTTATTAAAGCTGTCAGTGTGATTTTACAGTAATGCCAGGGATGAATTAGCGGCTATTATACTATGTAGAAGTGTATGACCTATATATATATATTATATATATATTAGATGTATATATATATTATATATATAATTATTTGCTTTTTGTGAAATTTTTTTGTTACAATGTGATTTTTACATGACTTTTTACATAGAGATAACTGCTCTATGTAAAACTTCATGTTAAAATCGCATTGCATACAGATGGAAAACTGATGGAAAACTGACAGAAAACGCATGGTGCGATTTAAAATCGCATCAAAATCGCATGCCTTTTTACAACAAATGTACCGTTTTTTTCCTGCAGAAATCGGACCGATTTTTTTCCAGCCAGTGAGTATGAGGCCGTAACCATATAATGTCGATCGCAAAAGAAAAAAAAGCCACGATCCTGCATGTAATTTAACTCCCCTCTGGTGTGATCGCACATCAGAGGGGAGAGAAATAGGGTCCCCGGGACCCCCGATCTTCCCGGTGTCCCCATGTCCTCCCACAGCTTTGATTCTCCCGGCGTCTTCATCCTGTAAAAGAAAATGGCGGGCGCATGCGCAGTGCGCTCGCCGAATCTGCCTGCCGGCAGATTCATTCATACAGTGAAAGTACATTTTGATCACTGTGATAAACTTTCACAGTGATCAAAATAAAAAATAGTACATAAACCCCCCCTTTATCACCCACTTAGTTAGGGACTAGTGTTGAGCGATACGATAATGCAAATATCGGCTATCGGCCGATATTAGCTCTATCGGCCTTTCGATAATTCGTTTCGATATTTTCGTCTTATCGAATACCGTAATCGGATTTGTCACTGTCACTGTCTGTGTCCGTCGGTCGGGTCTGTCACTGTCAGTGTCCGTCGGTCGGGTCTGTCAGGAGTCAGCGGCACTTACCTGGCAGAAGATCTCCGGCGGTCACGTCCTGGACTGCTTCATGGCCGCCATCCTCTTCTCCCCGGCGGTCACATGCAGTTTCTCGCGATAACTGCAGTGACTGCTGGGTAATCCCGGCCGTAAAGCAGTCAGTCCGATGACGTCACCGCCGGGGAAGCAGGTAATCAGCTGTGCTGCGCCGAGATGTCAGGCTCTGCCTGTCATTGCGATGTAGCAGAGCTGGATCGTCGTGGGACATCGTTACTATGGACTGCGTCGGACAGGTGGTATACTGTTGGTTTGGTTTTTTTTCTTTTTTTTACAGGAGATCGATGGCGTCGCAGGAATGAGAGTACAATAAAAGAAATGAAAAGTGTGTTGTCTCTTTTATTTCATTAAAATACTTTTTTCTTGCTTTGTCTTTTTTTTATGCATTTAATAACTTTGGGATTAATAATGGATCGGTGTCTTATTGACGCCTCTCCATTATTAACCGGGCTTATTGTCACCGTGCAATCAACGGTGACATTAACCCCTTATTACCCCGCTTGCCACCGCTACAGGGCAAGTGGGAAGAGCCGGGTAAAGTGCCACAATTGGCACATCTTTTGATGCGCCAAATGTGGGGCTGCTGTAGCCTGGTATTATCAGGCTGTTGAGGGCCAAAATCCATGGGCCTTGACAGTCTTTTAATACCAGGCCGCAGCAGTCTGCATTTTACTTGGCTGGTTAAAAAAAATAGGGGGACCCCTACGCCGTTTTTTTTTCGAGGGATCCCCTATTTTTGTTAACCAGCCAAGCTAAGCAGACTGCTGTGGCCTGGTATTATCAGGCTTGCAAGGTCCATGGATATTGGATCCTTACCAGCCTGAAAAACCAGGCCTCAGCGGTCTGCTTCATCTGGCTGGTTAACAAAAATAGGGGGGACCCCACGCCAATTTTTTTAGAGGGGATCCCCTATTTTTGTTAATCAGCCAAGATATGCAGACTGCTGTGGCCTGGTATTATCAGGCTGGCAAGGTCCATGGATCTTGGCTCCTTAACAGCCTGAAAATCCAGGCCTCAGCGGTCTGCTTCATCTGGCTGGTTAACAAAAATAGGGGGGACCCCACGCCAATTTTTTTCGAGGGGATCCCCTATTTTTGTTAACCAGCCAAGATATGCAGACTGCTGTGGCCTGGTATTAGGCTGGCAAGGTCCATGGATCTTGGCTCCTTAACAGCCTGAAAATCCAGGCCTCAGCGGTCTGCTTCATCTGGCTGGTTAACAAAAATAGGGGGGACCCCACGCCATTTTTTTTTTGAGGGGATCCCCTATTTTTGTTAACCAGTTCCCTCTGACGTCACTGATTGTGTCCCTGGCTGACCTGAAGTGAAAGTGGAAAGCAATCAATTAAGCTTTCCACTTCCTCTCCTGTCAGCCAGGAGAGGAACTCATTCATTTGGGGGTTTACTGTGAGGCTGCAGCATTAGCTGCGGTCCCTGCAGTAAACATTAACCCTTTCTGATGGATTACACCGTGGGACCTGACTGTACATCGGATTGGTAAGAATAATTTTGCTTTATTATTTTATTTTTATTACAGGAAATGGTTTTAGCAGGTAAATAAAATATGGTCAAAACTGTGTGATTATTTCATTAAACTTCTTTTTTATTAAAGTGTGTGTGTTTGATTTTTCTTTCATACAATAGGATTAATAATTGATAGTTGTCTGATTGACAGCTCTCAATTATTAACCTGGCTTAAAGTGACCTTTCAATTGCAAGGTCATTTTAACCCCTTATTAACCCATTCGCCACCGCTACAGGGCAATGGGAATAGACGGCAAAGTGCCAGAAAGGGCGAATCTAATTATAGATTTGTCTTTTCTGGGGTGTCTGGGGGCAGATTTTAGTAGCCGGGGGGGGCCAAAAATAATGGTCCCTCTCTGGGCTATTATTATCTGCCCCACTCACTGGCTTTGTCTGTCTGGTTGCGAAAATAGGGCGGGAGCCCACGCATTTTTTTTCAGCAATTTTACACCTCATATATATATATATATATACATGTCATTGAATTTGTGACACATATATATATATATTTATATTTATAGTTCATACACTTCTACATAGTATAATAGCCGCTAATTCAATTGCCGGCTTTTGTGAAAATGCAGAACCCGACATGAAATGACACTTGGTTTACATAGAGTTAACCATGTCTTTTCATGTAGTTTGATATCTGATTTGCACAAACAATTACATGAGTGTAAGTGTGCAAAATTTCACACCTGTAGGGGTTAATTAAAGGTGTAAATTCGTAGCAAAAAAGTCCGTTTTTTTTACAACGAATTTACACCTTTAATTAACCCCTGCAGGTGTGAAATTTTGCACACATAGACTGATGTAATTGTTTGTGCAAATCAGATTGCAAACGACATGAAAAGACATGGTTAACCCTATGTACACCAAGTGTCATTTCATGTCGGGTGCTTCTGTCTTTTCACAGAAGCCGGCTTTACCCGGCAATTGAATCAGAGGATATTTTACTATGTAGAAGTGTATAAACTATACATATATGTATATATATATGTCACAATGACATGTATATATATAATATATATGTATTCTATGTGTGTATATTTAGTGTTTACAAGGAAATAAAGGTTTTTTTTAATTTCGATATTTTGTTCCCATAGACTTACATGGGACTTCCGCTATCGAAATCGGATATCGACGATATTTAGTGCTATCGGCGATACAATTTCGATACATATTTTTAGATATCGAGCAATATCGCTCAACACTATTAGGGACATATAATAAAATAAAGAAATTGTATTTATTTTCATTTTTCCATTAGGGTTAGGGTTAGGGCTAGGGTTAGGGTTACAATTAGGGTTAGGGTTACATTGAGGGTTAGGGATACAATTAGGGTTAGGTATACAATTAGGGTTAGGGATACAATTAGGGTTGGAATTAGGGTTAGGATTAGGGTTGGGATTAGGGTTAGGGGTGTGTTGGGGTTAGGGTTGGAGCTAGAATTGAGGGGTTTCCACTATTTAGGCACATCAGGGGGTCTCCGAACACGACGTGGCGTTCAAAAAGTCAAATGGCGCTTGCTCCCTTCCGAGCCCTGCCGTGCATCCAAACAGTGGTTTACCCCAACATATGGGGTATCAGCGTACTCAGGAAAAATTGCACAACAACTTTTGGGGTCCAATTTCTCCTGTTACCCTTGGGAAAATAAAAAAATAGCAGGCTAAAAAATCATTTTTGAGGAAAAAAATATTTTTTATTTTTACGGCTCTACGTTATAAACTTCTGTGAAGCACTTGGAGGTTCAAAGTGCTCACCACACATCTAGATAAGTTCCTTAAGGGGTCTAGTTTCCAAAATGGGGTCACTTGTTGGGGATTTCCACTGTTTAGGCACATTAGGGGCTCTCTAAACGCGACATGGCGTCCAGCCAATTCTGCGTTGAAAAAGTCAAACGGCGCTCCTTCCCTTGCGACCTCTGCCGTGCGCCCAAAAAGTGGTTTACCCCCCACTATGGGGTATCGGTGTATTCAGGAGAAATTGCACAACAAATTTTTTGTTTTATTTTTGCTTTTAACACTTGTGAAAATAAAAAAAATTGGTTCTGAAGTAAAGTTTTTAAAAAAAAAATTAAACGTTAATCTTTTCCTTCCACATTGCTTCAGTTCTTGTGAAGCACATAAAGGGTTAATAAACTTCTTGAATGTGGTTTTGAGCACCTTGAGGGGTGCAGTTTTTAGAATGGTGTCACTTTTGAGTATTTCTATCATATAGACCCCTCAAAGTGACTTCAAATGTGATGTGGTCCCTAAAAAAAAATGGTGTTGTAAAAATGAGAAATTGCTGGTCAACTTTTAACCCTTATAGCGTCGTAACAAAAAAAAATTTGTTCCCAAAATTGTGCTGATGTAAAGTAGACATGTTATTTATTAAGAAATTTGTGTGACATATCTCTTTGAGTTAAGGGCATAAAAATTTAAAGTTTGAAAATTGCTAAATTTTCGCCATATTTCCGTTTTTTTCATAAATAAACGCAATTCATATAAAAATTTTTTTACCACTAACGTGAAGTACAATATGTCACGAAAAAACAGTCTCAGAATCAGCTGTATTCGTTAAAGCGTTCCAGAGTTATAACCTCATAAAGTTACAGTGGTCAGAATTGTAAAAATTGGCCCGGTCATTAAGCTGCAACATGGCTCTGTCACTAAGGGGTTAAATGTATTGTACTCTGTTTATTAAGTGTTGTCTGGTATGGCACATTTTTGTTGATGTTCGTTGAGGGGGTGGATTCTTCCCATACTCCTGTATTATCATGTTCTTCAGGCAATAAAGATAATTGAGAATATCTATTTGAAATGGGGATCTCAGTTGTTTCCATAATTTGTGAATCCGTTATTGCAAATCTCCCTCATTGTTACGTGAGGTATTTAGGAGCTCTTCTACTCTAGGAGAATTACCGGGCTCTTTTCTAAGGTTGTTAGTGGGACAGATGGATACTGGTGTATATTTGGTTGAATTACTGTGTGTTGAAAAGGCTGTGGATATGTCTATAGAGTTATGTGTAGGGGTTAGATTAAACTCGTCAAGGGTAATGGTAACCTACTGATTAATTCTCATCAGTACTGTAGTTCCTGTATTTTCCGCAGTCTGATGATGGCTGTTAATAACAACTTACAGTATCTCATCATTGTTAAAGACATACTGTGAGTTGTAGGGTTGTAGGTTAATGTGATACAATTGTTTATAAGGTTGACTTGATATTACAATTGATTGTTGTACTATGCTTGGTTCTTCTATTCAAGTACTCTTGGTTCTGGTTATGTATTCATGTACTAATAGTGGTTTTGGTGACATATTCTTGTACTGATAGAAGGTTCTGGTGATTCATTAATTTACGGATGGTGATTCTGGTGATGTATTCATGTACTGATGGTGCATCTAGTGATGCATTAATGTACTAATTGTGGTTCTGGTTATGTATTCATGTACTGATTGTGGTTCTGGTGATGTTTTTTATGCACCGATAGTGGTTTTGGTGATGATTTAATTTACTGATAATGTTTCTGGTGCTATATTTATGTACCATTGATTGCTCTTATGCTCCAATTATGTACTGATGATGATTTTGGCTTCGTATTTATGTACTGATGATGGTTCTGGTGAAAAATATATCACCAAAATCATCATTACTACATGAATACAGAACCACCAGAACAATCATCACTACATGAATATGTCACCAGGACTGGAATACATCACCAAAACCAACATCGGTTTTGTGAAAGCTAAATTTGTCGCATAACGGATGTAAAAACCATCAGACGTATCCCCTTTATTATACTTGGAGTCTGTTTATTTTCTATTAGGTTATTAGGGAATTTTCCAAATGCTGGACACCTTAATTGAAACCAAGCAGCCTTGATTATAGTTACGAAACTATCTTTGAGTTCTACATATAGGACGTCAGGGATGAATATTGCTATTTTCCCCCTATATTGTGTAAATGTTCCCCAAAAAATGATTTATTCTGCATCTAACTTTGAAATTGCACTCCCTGTTAAAGAGGTTGTCTGACCCCGAAATCTAAATTTTTCTCGTAAGCTAATCTGTGCTGTATTAAGACATACAAACCCCTATACATTTTGTTTTTTGTTTCTGCCTTTTGTTCCTCCTTAATTTCACTTCATTACCTGCACCTAATTTATTTACCTGCGGCTCTATCAAACTTCACATCTCTGTGCTTTATTACCTAACCTCACAGCCAGAGCTGGCACACCACATCCACAGTGGTGACAGAGCTTCATGTCTCCACATCACATCCACAGTGGTGACAGAGCTTCATGTCTCCACATCACATCCACAGTGGTGACAGAGCTTCATGTCTCCACATCACATCCACAGTGGTGATAGAGCCTTATGTCTCCACATCACATCCACAGTGGTGACAGAGCTTCATGTCTCCACATCACATCCACAGTGGTGATAGAGCTTCACACATCTCCACATCACATCCACAGTGGTGACAGAGCTTCACATGTCTCCACATCACATCCACAGTGGTCACAGAGCATTCTATGTCCCCAAAACCACATCCACAGTGGTCACAGAGCTTCACATGTCCCCACATCATATCCAGATTTGTTGTGAATGTTTTGGAAATTAATTCTGAGCAGAAGCTCCCTCTGGTGGTTACAAACAGTACTGAACCATTCAATGAGGATTGGCAATCAGGAGCCACAGACTGGTCTGATATAAGGGAGGTTCCCTCCCATCATGGTTGCCGGTGATCAATTGTTCTTGTCTCAACTGTGGTTCCTGGTTCACTTGGAAGCTTGCTGAGTCTTGCCTCTTCTTCTGCTTTCAGATAAGATATTTTCTGTTTTTGTTTTTGTGCTTACCTTTTGCATATTTCTCTGCATTTCTGTGAGGTTAGCCAGGTTCCCCCCCGGGGGGCTTGGGCTCCTCTCAGTTCCGCTGGAACCATTGTTATTTGTTCATTTGCCTTTTCCAGTTTTTTCAGTGGCTGCGGCTTAGTTTTGTTACACCAGAGAACTGATTTAGGTGGTAATTTAATTTAATTATGACGTGGGTAATCGGGAGTTATTGGCCATGAAGTGGGCTTTTGAAGAGTGGAGACATTGGCTGGAGGGAGCCAAACATGAGGTGGTGGTCCTCATGGACCATAAGAATCTGGTTTATCTGGAATCAGCCAAGCGACTTAATCCTAGACAGGCCGGGTGGGCCTTGTTTTTCACACATTTTAATTTTGTGGTTTCCTTTCTTCCTGGCACTAAGAATGTTAAGGCGGATGCCCTCTCGAGGAGTTTCCTTGCGGACTCTCTGGAGTTATCTGATCCTGCTGTTATTTTGAAAGAGGGTGTAGTTCTTTCCGCCATCTCGCCCAATTTGAGACTGGCTCTGGAAGGGTGTCAGGAGGATAAACCCGAGCGCTGCCCTATTGGGAAATTGTTTGTCCCAGACCGGTGAAAAAAGAGTGTGATGTCTGAGATTCATTGTTCCGCGTTGGCCGGTCATCCCGGAATTTTTGGTACCAGAGACTTGGTGAGTCGGTCCTTTTGGTGGCCTACTTTGTCTCGTGACGTCAGGGAGTTTGTGCAGTCCTGTGGGACTTGCTCTCGCTCCAAGCCTTGCTCTCGCTCTAGTGGTTTGTTGATGCCATTGCCTGTGCCCAAGAGACCATGGACCCATATCTCTATGGATTTTATTTCCGACCTCCCTGTTTCTCAGAGAATGACCGTTATCTGGGTGATTTGTGATAGGTTTTCCAAGATGATACATCTTGCGTGTGCCATTACCTAAGTTGCCTTCCTCCTCCGAATTGGTGCCTTTGTTCCTTCAGCACGTGGTTCGGTTACATGGCATTCCTGAGAACATTGTGTCTGACAGAGGAGTCCAGTTTGTTTCCAGATTTTGGAGGACTTTTTGTTCTAAACTTGGTGTTCAATTGTCTTTCTCCTCTGCTTTTCATCCTCAGACCAATGGACAAAGTGAGAGAACAAACCAGACATTGGAGACTTATCTGAGATGCTTTGTGTCTGCTGATCAAGATGACTGGGTCTCTTTTTTGCCTTTGGCTGAGTTTGCTCTTAATAATAGGGCAAGCTCTGCCACTTTGATGTCTCCATTTTTCTGCAATTTTGGGTTTCACCCTCGATTTTCTTCGGGACAGACGGAGGCTTCTGTCTGTCCGGGTGTTGACTCTGTTGTGGAGCGTATGCAGCAGATTTGGGACCAGGTAGTGGAGAGGTTGTCCCTCTCTCAGGAGAAGGCCCAGCGGTTTGCCGACCGGCATAGGACTGATGGTCCTCGGTTTAAAGTGGGGGACTTGGTCTGGTTGTCCTCAAGAAATATCCCTATGAGAGTTGCATCTCCTAAGTTTAAGCCTAGGTTCATTGGACCTTATAAGATCATGGAGATTCTTAATCCTGTTTCCTTTCGTTTACTTCTTCCAGGGACATTTAAGATCCATAACGTGTTCCACAAGTCCTTATTGAAGAGGTTTGTCGAGCTGCGCCTCCCGACCCTGTTTTGGTTGAGGGCAATCTGGAGTATGTGGTTGAGAAAATATTGGATTCTCGTTTTTCTAGACGGAAACTCCAGTATTTGGTTAAGTGGAGAGGTTATGGTCAGGAGGACAATTCTTGGGTGTTTGCTTCGGACATCCATGCTAGGAGACTGATCCGTGCCTATCACCGAGCTCATCCTGACCGACCTGGTTGCACAAATGAGGTTCGGTGACCCCTCCTCAAGGGGGAGGAACTGTTGTGAATGTTTTGGAAATGAATTCTGAGCAGAAGCTCCCTCTGGTGGTTACAAACAGTACTGAACCATTCAATGAGGATTGGCAATCAGGAGCCACAGACTGGTCTGATATAAGGGAGGTTCCCTCCCATCATGGTTGCCGGTGATCAATTGTTCTTGTCTTAACTGTGGTGCCTGGTTCACTTGGAAGCTTGCTGAGTCTTGCCTCTTCTTCTGCTTTCAGATAAGATATTTTCTGTTTTTGTTTTTGTGCTTACCTTTTGCATATTTCTCTGCATTTCTGTGAGGTTAGCCAGGTTCCCCCCCGGGGGCTTGGGCTCCTTTCAGTTCCGCTGGAGCCATTGTTATTTGTTCATTTGCCTTTTCCAGTTTTTTCAGTGGCTGCGGCTTAGTTTTGTTACACCAGAGAACTGATTTAGGTGGTAGAGGTCGTGTGATCTCAGGTGTTTTTTCAATCAGTAGCATTGGCATTTTTTAGGGTTTTTTTGGATTGCAGTGAGTATCCTTTCTATCCTTTTCTGTCTAGGCAGATTGGGCCCCAGCGTTTGCTCTTACTATTTTCTGTCTGTGTCTGTATTTCCTCTTGTCTAACCGCCATTACATGTTTGGGGGCTTCCTATGTTCTTTGGGGATCTGCTCCGGGGCAGATAGCTTTCCTCTTTCTTTCTTTAGGTGTAGTTAATCTCTCAGGCTGTGACGAGGCGTCTAGGACCAACGTAGGAACGCTCCACGGCTGCCTTTAGTTGTGGTGGTTAGTCAGGGTACTGCAATCCAATAGATTCCAACCTCTCTGGTGTATTGCCGTTTTTGCCTGCTCTCCTCAGCTACCAAAACATAACAGTATCACCGGCCAAACTGAAAATTGTATGGTACTCACAGAAGGAAAAAATAGTGTGGAAAGAAAAAAGTTGTCAGAGTTGTCAGAGATTTTTTTTTTTTCTTGCATTTTTTTTCCTCTTTTTCTCTGGGTGCTGAGGAGGATTTTTTTTTTCTCTCTCAATGGAGCTTGCACAGCTGTCTGGCCGTGTGGATCAGCTTGCCACTGAGGTTCGGAGTATTGCTGTCTATCTTGCTGGGTTGCCGGTTGCGGAACCTAGGATTCCCATGCCAGACTTGTTTTTGGGAGATCGGGCCAAATTTCTGAATTTCAAAAATAACTGTAAGTTGTTTTTTGCCTTAAAACCTAAGTCCTCAGGGAACGCAGCACAGCAGGTTCAAATTGTCATCTCTCTCCTGCGCGGCGATCCTCAGGATTGGGCTTTTTCCCTGACACCTGGGGACCCTGTTTTGAGTGATGTTGATGCATTTTTTCTGGCTCTGGGTTATTGTACGATGAGCCTAATGTCACTAATCAAGCTGAAAGAACCTTGTTGGCATTAAATCAGGGGCTTGAGGACGCTGAGATGTACTGTCAGAAATTCTGAAAATGGGCAGTCCTAACCAAATGGAATGATGATGCTTTGGCAGCCCTTTTTCAGAAGGGGCTGTCAGAGAATGTAAAAGATGTTATGGTGGGTTTCCCTGCTCCCTCTGGTCTCAATGATTCTATGTCATTAGCGATTCAAATTGACAGACGTTTGCGTGAGCGTAGAGGTATGCGTGGAATAGTGTTGCCTTGTGAGCCAGCTTCTGAACCCATGCAGTGTGATAGAGTGGCTTCTGGGGCACAGCGTCATGAGTTTTGAAAACGCAATGGGTTATGTTTCTATTGTGCTGATTAGTGTTGAGCGATACTGCTCGATATCTAAAAATATCGGATCGGGATGGTATCGCCGATATCACTAAATATCGTCGATATCCGATTCCGATACCGGAAGTCCCATGTAAGTCTATGGGAACAAAATATGCAACTAAAAAAACACTTTCTTTCGTTGTAAACACAAAATATACACACATAGAATACATATATATATATATATACATGTCATTGTGACATATATATGTACATATATTTATAGTTTATACACTTCTACATAGTAAAATAGACTCTGATTCAATTGCCGGGTAAAGCCGTGACATACCCCATAGAAGTCGACGGGCTCGGTGCCGAGTACCCCCAAAACCTCTGGCTCTGTGCGACTCAACTTGGGCGTCACGAACAGGATTCTGTAGCTCGCTATAAGCGAGTCCTGTGTGCCTGAATTGAACTGGTTTTGTGCTTGAGAATTGCTAAAATCATCAGAGAATGTATTTGCCATTTTTCCGCCATATCTGCGTCACAACGAGGCACTGGTGAAGAAGAAGGGCATGCTCTTCGTGGGTGTACACTCACTCAGTGGCGCGAAAACGATGGCCGACCACTCTAAATGTTACTGCAATGTAAGATCGTGCCCCACAGCTCTTGAGTTCCGCCTCCTCATCCTCCTCAGTGTGCGGAAACTAACACGAAGGTCCCGCCTCACTACAAAAGAGGGGCCCTCTCCAGATGCTAATGACACATGTGACTTGGCAGAGATGGCTAATGGACACGAGCAGAAGTGTGAAGGGATGGAGCAGTCAGAGCTCTCCCCCCACGGAAGTGACCCGATCGCCACGGAACCACCGTTGGGCACCCGGCCTGGAAACCCTCCTACGCTGCAAGAAGCGGAGGATACCCTGAGAGACCTCGCCCAGCACCGGGAGGAGGTCGCCAGGATGGAAGCCAGCTGGTGTGCCCTAAAACTAAACTTGGAGCGGCGCCAATCCCTCTTACCTGAAGTGTCTGTACCGGAAGGTGAGGCACCCGTTCTAGTAGAGGAGTCCGTGCGGGCATCCCAGCCCTTGCAATGTGATCCGGTTGACGTTGTCGCAGTGGAGGCACCCGTTCCTGCAAAAAACGCTGCACCGGCAGCACCCCAGATCCCGCTGTCTGCCCCCGTCGCTGAGACAGAAGAAGCGACACCCGTCCTCATGGAGGAGGCCGCGCAGGCACCAGAGGTCTACCTGTCTATACCGGAGCCCCGACTGTCATCTGTTCCAGAGCCGGCTGCTTCCTCCGCAGGTGAGCGCCGCCAGGACTGTCGGGCGCCAGGAGAGCTGCCGCAAACGGACATCGTAAGCTGCAGTTTGATGGTGGAGACATGGAGATGCTGGTGGAGGAGAATTACAACCGGCGTCAGGAGGAAGAGTGTAGACGTCGGGAGAGAGAAGCCGAGCGACAAAGGGAGCAGCGCGAATCCTAGAAGCTTCGCCAACGTCACATCGAGAAGGACCGGGCAGATAAGGACCGGATGAGAAAAGATAAAAGTACGGTGAGGGAGCCACGGCGTAAGGGTGCAGTACGGAGCTTTAAATTGAAAGCTGGTTGGGGCTTCATCCAGGAGCCTGGACTTTATTTAGAAGTGTTTGTGACCCGGCGGGACGTGGAGACTCACCTCCCAGAAGGACACCCGGGGAGGGACCTGTTGCCAGGAGACTTGGTAACTTACACCCGACACTGGGGTTACAATGGATGGTATGCCCTAAATGTCACCAGGTGCGACCCCTGGTCCCCAGAGTGTCAGGAACCTGTGAGACCCTCGGAGCCTTCAGCCTCCCACATCCAGGCCTCTGCACAAGTGCCCACCCCACGCCATAAATCTCCCCAGCCTCCCTCAGTGGTCTCCTCAGCAGCCCCAGCTATGGACATGATAATGATAGCTGGCCCGTACCCGGCACCTGTTAGGCCCCCTGGGGTTCGTTCAGTCCGGGACATAGGGCTCCAGACCCGGAGGGAGATGAAAGAGGTGGCCACACAGACACAGATAGCGGGTCACGACTTGACTGTACAGACCACACGACGTCATCAGGTCCTGGTGGTCCTTGGTGTCTTGGATGTTTGGCAAGCATCAGAAGAGTACCAGGTGGTACCTGGAACACCCCTGCCAAAGAATTATAAATAACCCGGACAGGGTCCCTGTATGTAAATAGTTAAATTGTTGATGTACCCAGACGGGTGAATGTTCATAAAAAAGTTTTTTAATTTAATAAAAAAAACAACACAGTTTTCATTACTTTTATTACAGTCTCATCCTGCGACGCCATCGATCTCCTGTAAAAAAATGAAAAAAAAAAACAGCAGTATACCACCTGTCCGACGCAGTCCATAGTAACGAGTGTCCCACGACGATCCAGCTCTGCTACATCAGAATGACATCAGAGGCAGGCAGGCAGGCAGGCAGGCAGAGCCTGTCATCCCGGCGCAGCACAGCTGATTACCTGCTTCCCTGGCGGTGACGTCATCGGACTGGTTTACGGCCGGGATTACCCTACAGTCACTGCAGTTATCGCGAAAAACTGCATGTGACCGCCAGGGAGAAGATAATGGCGGCCATGAAGCAGTCCAGGACGTGACCGCCGGAGATCTTCTGCCAGGTAAGTGCCGCTGACTCCTGACAGACCCGACCGACGGACACTCACAGTGACAGTGACAAATCCGATTCCGGTATCCGATATGACGAAAATATCGGTACTCGGAATCGAAAGCCCGATACAGCTAATATCGGCCGATACCCGATATTTGCAGTATCGTATCGCTCAACACTAGTGCTGATGCCTCTCATGCTATTTCTGTCTGCCCTAAGCGGGGAAGACGTTTTGCACGCTCAGTTGTCTTGGGTAGTGTTCAGACTAAATTTTTGTTGACTGTTACCCTGATTTGCTCCCTGTCCACATTTTCTGCTCAGGCTTTTGTTGATTCGGGAGCAGCTATTAACCTGATGGATTTTGATTTTGCCAAATGTTGTGGGTTTCCCTTGATACCCCTGCGGAAGTCTATTCCACTACTGGGGATTGATTCTACCCCTTTGGCTGAGAATAAACCCCAGTTCTCTACTCAGGTGATAATGAGGGTTGAACCTGATCATCAGGAGAGTTGCAAATTTTTGGTACTGTATAATCTGCATGACATTATTGTACTAGGTTTCCCTTGGTTACAGTCTCATAATCCTGTTTTGGATTGGAAATCTGTGTCTGTAACCAGTTGGGGCTGCCAATGTGTTAATGCCAACACTCCTGTTTTTTCTGCCTCTCCCCAGTCTCAGGATGTTCCTGACTTTTTGACTGATTTTTCTGATGTGTTTAGCGAAAGTAAATCTGCATCCTTGCCCCCCCATAGAAGCTATGACTGCGCTTTTGAATTAGTGCCTGGTAGTAAATTTCATAAAGGTCGCCTTTTTAACTTGTCTGTGCCTGAACATGACGCTATGCGGTCTTATATCAAGGAGTCATTGGAGAAGGGTCATATCAGACCGTCCTCTTCACCCTTGGGTGCCGGTTTTTTCTTTGTGGCCAAAAAGGATGGTTCATTAAGGCCGTGTATTGATTATCGTGTCTTGAACAAGATCACTGTGAAATATCAATATCCGTTACCCTTGATTTCTGACCTGTTTTCCAGGGTGAAAAGTGCTACTTGGTTTACCAAGCTTGACCTCAGGGGGGCGTATAACCTTATTCGCATTAATCACGGGGATGAATGGAAGACGGCGTTTAATACCCCAGAGGGGCATTTTGAGTACCTAGTGATGCCCTTTGGGCTCACTAATGCTCCTTCCGTCTTCCAGTCCTTCATGAATGACATTTTCAGGGATTTTGTGGATAAATTTCTGATTGTTTATTTGGATGATATCTTGATTTTTTCCAATGACTGGGACTCTCATGTGAAACATGTTCGGACTGTGTTCCAGATTTTGAGAGAGAATGCTCTGTATGTGAAGGGATCAAAGTGTCTTTTTGGCGTACAGAGGATCTCATTTCTGGGATTCATTTTGTCTCCATCTGTTATTGAAATGGACCTGGTCAAGGTTCAGGCCATCTGTGATTGGGTCCAACCTACTTCATTAAAGGCTCTTCAGAGATTCTTGGGTTTTGCCAATTTTTATCGTAAATTTATTGGTAATTTCTCTGTTATTGTTAAACCATTGACTGATTTGACCAAAAAGGGTTCTGACGTGGTGAATTGGCCTCCTGAGGCAGTCTCTGCGTTTCAGGAACTTAAGCAGAGATTCACTTCTGCTCCTGTTCTACGGAAGCCTGATGTTTCTCTGCCATTTCAGGTGGAGGTTGATGCCTCTGAAATTGGGGCAGGTGCCGTTTTGTCCCAAAGAGATCCTGAGACCTCTAAAAGTAACCCTTGTGCCTTTTTCTCTCTAAAATTTTCTCCAACTGAACTTAATTATGACGTGGGTAATCGGGAGTTATTGGCCATGAAGTGGGCTTTTGAAGAGTGGAGACATTGGCTGGAGGGAGCCAAACATGAGGTGGTGGTCCTCATGGACCATAAGAATCTGGTTTATCTGGAATCAGCCAAGCGACTTAATCCTAGACAGGCCAGGTGGGCCTTGTTTTTCACACATTTTAATTTTGTGGTTTCCTTTCTTCCTGGCACTAAGAATGTTAAGGCGGATGCCCTCTCGAGGAGTTTCCTTGCGGACTCTCTGGAGTTATCTGATCCTGCTGTTATTTTGAAAGAGGGTGTAGTTCTTTCCGCCATCTCGCCCAATTTGAGACTGGCTCTGGAAGGGTGTCAGGAGGATAAACCCGAGCGCTGCCCTATTGGGAAATTGTTTGTCCCAGACCGGTGGAAAAAGAGTGTGATGTCTGAGATTCATTGTTCCGCGTTGGCCGGTCATCCCGGAATTTTTGGTACCAGAGACTTGGTGAGTCGGTCCTTTTGGTGGCCTACTTTGTCTCGTGACGTCAGGGAGTTTGTGCAGTCCTGTGGGACTTGCTCTCGCTCCAAGCCTTGCTCTCGCTCTAGTGGTTTGTTGATGCCATTGCCTGTGCCCAAGAGACCATGGACCCATATCTCTATGGATTTTATTTCCGACCTCCTTGTTTCTCAGAGAATGACCGTTATCTGGGTGATTTGTGATAGGTTTTCCAAGATGATACATCTTGTGCCATTACCTAAGTTGCCTTCCTCCTCCGAATTGGTGCCTTTGTTCCTTCAGCACGTGGTTCGGTTACATGGCATTCCTGAGAACATTGTGTCTGACAGAGGAGTCCAGTTTGTTTCCAGATTATGGAGGACTTTTTGTTCTAAACTTGGTGTTCAATTGTCTTTCTCCTCTGCTTTTCATCCTCAGACCAATGGACAAAGTGAGAGAACAAACCAGACATTGGAGACTTATCTGAGATGCTTTGTGTCTGCTGATCAAGATGACTGGGTCTCTTTTTTGCCTTTGGCTGAGTTTGCTCTTAATAATAGGGCAAGCTCTGCCACTTTGATGTCTCCATTTTTCTGCAATTTTGGGTTTCACCCTCGATTTTTTCGGGACAGACGGAGGCTTCTGTCTGTCCGGGTGTTGACTCTGTTGTCGAGCGTATGCAGCAGATTTGGGACCAGGTAGTGGAGAGGTTGTCCCTCTCTCAGGAGAAGGCCCATCGGTTTGCCGACCGGCATAGGACTGATGGTCCTCGGTTTAAAGTGGGGGATTTGGTCTGGTTGTCCTCAAGAAATATCCCTATGAGAGTTGCATCTCCTAAGTTTAAGCCTAGGTTCATTGGACCTTATAAGATCATGGAGATTCTTAATCCTGTTTCCTTTCGTTTACTTCTTCCAGGGACATTTAAGATCCATAACGTGTTCCACAAGTCCTTATTGAAGAGGTTTGTCGAGCTGCGCCTCCCGACCCTGTTTTGGTTGAGGGCAATCTGGAGTATGTGGTTGAGAAAATATTGGATTCTCGTTTTTCTAGACGGAAACTCCAGTATTTGGTTAAGTGGAGAGGTTATGGTCAGGAGGACAATTCTTGGGTGTTTGCTTCGGACATCCATGCTAGGAGACTGATCCGTGCCTATCACCGAGCTCATCCTGACCGACCTGGTTGCACAAATGAGGGTTCGGTGACCCCTCCTCAAGGGGGAGGAACTGTTGTGAATGTTTTGGAAATGAATTCTGAGCAGAAGCTCCCTCTGGTGGTTACAAACAGTACTGAACCATTCAATGAGGATTGGCAATCAGGAGCCACAGACTGGTCTGATATAAGGGAGGTTCCCTCCCATCATGGTTGCCGGTGATCAATTGTTCTTGTCTTAACTGTGGTGCCTGGTTCACTTGGAAGCTTGCTGAGTTTTGCCTCTTCTTTCTGCTTTCAGATAAGATATTTTCTGTTTTTGTTTTTGTGCTTACCTTTTGCATATTTCTCTGCATTTCTGTGAGGTTAGCCAGGTTCCCCCCGGGGGGCTTGGGCTCCTCTCTGTTCCGCTGGAGCCATTGTTATTTGTTCATTTGCCTTTTCCAGTTTTTTCAGTGGCTGCGGCTTAGTTTTGTTACACCAGAGAACTGATTTAGACTGTTTGTTCCCTTGGAGCGTGGAAGGTTAACTCTTGAAGTGTGCACAGATCAGTTAGACGGAAGGTCCTGATAGCTGCTTCAGACAGAGCATTAGAAGGAGAAGAGGGAAAGGGAACAACAGTGATTGAAAGACTGAAGACTACAGCTTGAGCTTAGTTCACTGTGTGGAGGCCAGTAATAGTGGAGAAAGATAGCCACTTCAGCCTGGTCAGAACTGAGTCAACTGAGTGTAGTTTCAGTGAGAAAGCGTGCCGACGCTTTGAGAGCGGTGAAGAGAAGGAAGAATCAGCTACCTACTGCTAGTGTGCTTATGTTAAGGGTCAGAGTAGGACGAAAGGCGAGTGGAAGGGAAAAGAGAGTGACAGAGGTTGAAACAGCATTGATCGCTTACCTCTACTCTGAACAACCGGACACCGGGTCCGAGCTTGCTAGCATCTACACGACTAGTAGGAGATACCGGAGACCCTGTGAGACTTCAAGTCGCAGGGGCCCACAAGTGCTGATACGTAACCGGGGTCAGGAAGAACGAGAGTCTGGTCAGCGCAACCATTAGAGACTGAGTTCTATCCAAGAGAAGGCTCCACCACAAAGTCAGCCGGGCGTATACGAGAAGACAGATTTAGACTTCATTTCATACAGGTCAGAAACTCACACATACAGGAGTACGGAGGCCCTACACCTACTCAGTGGGATTACTGGACGTGCATCCTCCACCCTGCCAGCTTCCCAGGACGTGCCTGCAACTACCATCAGTAAAGGTACAGAAAGAGACTTTCGTGTGTGTGTCTGCCCTATTGCTCCTGCGGCTGAAAGCCCCCTTCTCCATACTGCACCCCTACACCGCCATATACCCTGAGGGATCCAGTCTTGCCTGTGGAAGACTTAACACCTTGCTGCCCTGTAACAACCCCTCAGCGGATCTACCCTGCAGCGCTGGTCACCCTGACCAGGTACCACAGGTGGCGTCACGAACATATTACAAACCTTTAATCCCCTGTAAATATTCCCCTTTTATTGAGGTGAGCCCCCAGGGCCACGGACCGAGCTGTGCTACCCGTGACAACACCCATTGAAGTGAACGGGCTCGGTGCCGAGTACCCCACAGGCCCTGGCTACGGGCGACTCAACTGCACAATATACTCACCTATGTTGAAGCCTTTTCCTTCCTGGTTCATGCATTCACCTGAGTCATTCCCCTGCTGCCTCCCACTGTATGCTGCATGGGGAGGCTGGAGCAGGAGGGAGAAGGTCTGGCAAAGACTGGAGGCGGTTAGACCAGTCATTCATAGACAGGAAAACTCTAGTGGGTGAGTGAGCAGCTCCTCAGGAATCAAGAGACAGCTGATCACCAGACTAAGTGAAATACCTAGGACATCATGCAGAATGCTAACATTTCTTATCTTGTATGAATATGTACAGAATAAATAAATGAAACTTCCGAATATGTTATTGGGTTCAATGATGGCATGTACGTGGCTCAATAGTCTGTTTGAAGTGGAGGCTGAGAATTGGGGACAGACTAAAAAGAATGAAGAAAAGGAATGAAGAAAAAGAATGAAAATAGTAACTTATAGGTCCAAAGACATGGAGAGGTATTATAGATTTCTAATGCATCTTGGATATGAAATGAGCATGAAATATATGTAGATAATAGAGGAATGAACACATATCCCATATAAACAGGTGTATATTATATTCCCTGAGCTTTATAGGTGGGGAATGAGCATATAATATATGTAGATAATAGAGGAATGAACATATATCCCATATAAACAGGTGTATATTATATTCCCTGAGCTTTATAGGTAGGGAATGAATATGTAATATATGTAGATAATAGGGGAATGAACACATATCCCATATAAACAGGTGTATATTATATACCATGAGCTTTATAGGTGGGGAATGAACATGAAATATATGTAGATAATAGAGGAATGAACACATATCCCATATAAACAGGTGTATATTATATTCCCTGAGCATTATAGGTGGGGAATGAACATGTAATATATGTAGATAATAGGAGAATGAACACATATCCCATATAAACAGGTGTATATTATATTCCCTGAGCTTTATAGGTGGGGAATGAAGATGAAATATATGTAGATAATAGAGGAATGAACACATATCCCATATAAACAGGTGCATATTATATTCCTTGGGCTTTATAGGTGGGGAATGAAGATGAAATATATGTAGATAATAGAGGAATGAACACATATCCCATATAAACAGGTGTATATTATATTCCTGGGCTTTAGAGGTGGGGAATGAAGATGAAATAAATGTAGATAATAGGGGAATGAACACATATCCCATATAAACAGGTGTATATTATATTCCTTGGGCTTTATAGGTGGGGAATGAAGATGAAATATATGTAGATAATAGAGGAATGAACACATATCCCATATAAACAGATGTATATTATATTCCCTGAGCTTTATAGGTGGGGAATGAACATGAAATATATGTAGATAATAGAGGAATGAACACATATCCCATATAAACAGGTGTATATTATATTCCCTGAGCATTATAGGTGGGGAATGAACATGTAATATATGTAGATAATAGGAGAATGAACACATATCCCATATAAACAGGTGTATATTATATTCCCTGAGCTTTATAGGTGGGGAATGAAGATGAAATATATGTAGATAATAGAGGAATGAACACATATCCCATATAAACAGGTGTATATTATATTCCTTGGGCTTTATAGGCGGGGAATGAAGATGAAATATATGTAGATAATAGAGGAATGAACACATATCCCATATAAACAGGTGTATATTATATTCCCTGGGCTTTAGAGGTGGGGAATGAAGATGAAATATATGTAGATAATAGAGGAATGAACACATATCCCATATAAACAGGTGTATATTATATTCCCTGAGCTTTATAGGTAGGGAATGAATATGTAATATATGTAGATAATAGGGGAATGAACACATATCCCATATAAACAGGTGTATATTATATACCATGAGCTTTTTAGGTGGGGAATGAACATGAAATATATGTAGATAATAGAGGAATGAACACATATCCCATATAAACAGGTGTATATTATATTCCCTGAGCATTATAGGTGGGGAATGAACATGAAATATATGTAGATAATAGAGGAATGAACACATATCCCATATAAACAGGTGTATATTATATTCCCTGAGCATTATAGGTGGGGAATGAAGATGAAATATATGTAGATAATAGGAGAATGAACACATATCCCATATAAACAGGTGTATATTATATTCCCTGAGCTTTATAGGTGGGGAATGAAGATGTAATATATGTAGATAATAGAAGAATGAACACATATCCCATATAAACAGGTGTATATTATATTCCCTGGGCTTTAGAGGTGGGGAATGAAGATGAAATATATGTAGATAATAGGGGAATGAACACATATCCCATATAAACAGGTGTATATTATATTCCTTGGGCTTTATAGGTGGGGAATGAAGATGAAATATATGTAGATAATAGGGGAATGAACACATATCCCATATAAACAGGTATATATTTTATTCCCTGAGCTTTATAGGTGGGGAATGAAGATGTAATATATGTGGATAATAGAGGAATGAACACATATCCCATATAAACAGGTGTATATTATATTCCCTGAGCTTTATAGGTGGGGAATGAAGATGTAATATATGTAGATAATAGAGGAATGAACACATATCCCATATAAACAGGTGTATATTATATTCCCTGAACTTTATAGGTGGGGAATGAAGATGAAATATATGTAGATAATAGAGGAATGAACACATATCCCATATAAACAGGTGTATATTATATTCCCTGGGCTTTAGAGGTGGGGAATGAAGATGAAATATATGTAGATAATAGGGGAATGAACACATAACCCATATAAACAGGTGTATATTATACTAGAAATAGGCCCGATGCTATTGCATCGGGAGTGCGGTGAAATGAACATCTGTGTATCCTTAGTGGTGCTAACACCGCCGGGAGATCGGCAATGCCACTAACAGCTGATAGATCGGCAACCCGGCAGCGGGCGACCAATCACATCAGCTGCTAGCGGTATTCAAATCTGGCGCCAATACCGATAGCAGCTGATTGGTCGCCAGCCTTGGTGGGGGATTCAAACCCCGCGCAGCACTGCTCATTGGCTGAGCTGAGTCAATGAGCAGCGCAGGATTCAAAACCCCCGCCAAAGCCACGCAGCACCGCTCATTGACGTCTCAGCCAATGAGCGGTGCCGCACGGGATTTGAATCCCCCGCCAAAGCCGCGCAGCCAGGGGCGGCTCAGCCAATGAGTGGTGCCGCACGGCTTTGGCGGGGGATTTGAGGGTATGTGTACACGTTGCAGACTTGACTGCTGAATTTTCTGCACAAAAACAGGACTTCTTGGCAGAAAACGCAGGTGCTTTTTTGATGCGTTTTTTCATGCGGATTTGTAAGCTTTTTTGTAAGCTAAATAAAGATATGTTATTTAACAAAAAAAAAGGTTTGTGACGTCATTTCTTGTCCAACCTCCTCTTTTACATTTGTCCAACCCATGCTCCATTACACACACAGATACAGTCATGGACAAAAGTTTTGAGAATGACACAAATATTAATTTTTACAAGTCTGCTTCGCTTTTTCTAATGGCAATTTGCATATACTCCAGAATGTTATAAAGAGTGATCAGCTTAACAGCAATTACTTGCAAAGTCAATATTTGGCTAGAAAATGAACTTTATCCCCAAAAACACATTTCAACATCATTGCAGCCCTGCCTTAAAAGGACCAGCTAACCTTTTTTCAGTGATTGCTCCATTAACACAGGTGTGGGTGTTGATGAGGACATGGCTGGAGATCAATCTGTCATGATTAAGTAAGAATGACACCACTGGACACTTTAAAAAGAGGCCATAAAGCAAAGGTGATAACTAAATGGCTCAAGGAACAAAACTAAAGATTTTGGGTCCATGGCCTGGAAACTCCTCAGATCTTAATCCCATTGAGAACTTGTGGTCAATCATCAAGAGACGGGTTGGCAAACAAAAACCTAAAAATTCTGACGAAATTAAAGCATTGATTGTGCAAGAATGGACTGCTATCAGTCAGGATTTGGTCCAGAAGTTGATTGAGAGCATGCCAGGGAGAATTGCAGAGGTCCTGAAGAAGAAGGGTCAACACTGCAAATATTGACTTGCTGCATTAAAGGGAATCTGTCACCCTAAATTGGCGGGATATTTAAATGATGGCAGTCAGGTCAGATGGGCGGTGTTTTGGGTACTTGCCTTAACATGTTGTTCGCCGCTGTCTCCATTATTTCTGGGAATTGTAGTCGTTGCCCTCCATATAACGCGCCTGCGCATTGCAATCTGCGGGCAAAGCATACTGCGCGTGCGCAATTCAAGATTGCAATGCGCAGGCGCGTTATATGGAGGGCAACGACTACAATTCCCAGAAATAATGGAGACAGCGGCGAACAACATGTTAAGGCAAGTACCCAAAACACCGCCCATCTGACCTGACTGCCATCATTTAAATATCCCGCCTATTTAGGGTGACAGATTCCCTTTAACTCATTCTAACTGTCAATATAAGCTTTTGTTACTCATATGTTTGCAATTATATTTCTGTCTGTGATAAAAACATCTGTCAAACACACATAAAAACCAGAGGGCAGCAGATAATGTGAAAATATAATATTTGTGTCATTCTCAAAACTTTTGGTCATGACTGTAGATAGATAGATAGATAGACAGACTAGATAGATAATAGATAGATAGACAGATAGATAGAATATAGATAGATAGATAATAGATAGACAGATAGATAGAAGATAGATAGCAAAAAATATTTAAAAGCAGCACCAAAATGATGATGAGGGTGCAAAAAATCCTTCTAGGTATATACCAAACCTCATAATATGGTCCAAAAAATGAAGGCAGCACTCCAAGATATAAGATATGGGTGGTTTATTAGCCCATGTGCGACATTTCGGTCCTAGATTTGGACCTTTTTCAAGCTGGAAAAAGGTCCACATCTAGGACCGAAACGTCACACATGGGCTAATAAACCACCCATATCTTATATCTCGAAGTACTGCCTTCATTTTTTGGACCATAGATAGATAGATAGATAGAAAATAGATAGATAATAGATAGATAGATATTACATAGATAATAGATAGATAGAATGGTACATAAATAGTTAAAGACACACGCGCGCACACACACACACACACACACACACACACACACAAAATCTTCACGCAATAGCGTTAATTTAAAAAAAAATGGGAAAAAAATGGTGTGGGCTCCCGCGCAATTTTCTGCGCCAGAGGGGGAAAGCCGACTGCTAGGGCCAATTTTTCTAGCCAGGGAAGGGGTTAATACCCATGGAGCTTCCCAGGCTATGAATATCAGCCCGCAGCTAGCCTTTACTGGCTATTAAAATAGGGGAACCCCCCAAAAAAATGACGTGGGGTCCTCCAGTAATTTATAGCCAGAAAGGCTATGCAGACAGCTGGGGGCTGATATTCATAGCCTAGGAAGGGGCCATGGATATTGGCGCACCCCCCTGGCTAAAAATACCAGCACCCAGCCGCCCCAGAATTGGCGCATCTGTTCGATGCGCCCATTCCGGCACTTAGCCCTCTCTTCCCACTCCCTGTAGCAGTGGGATAGGGGGTAATAAGGGATTAATTTCGCCTTGCTATTCTAAGGTGACATTGAGCCCGGTTAATAATGGAGAGGCGTCAATAAGATGCCTATCCATTATTAATCTTATATTAATAAAGGGTTAAAAAAAAACACACGCATAAGAATAACGTATTTTAATGAAATAAAACAACACGGTTTTCATATCTTTATTGCACATAAATATCTCTCTGGTATGCTATTATCTACCCAGCTTTTCAACTGCTTTTGACTGTCTATGAAGTGCATATAATCTCTAGCATTTCACTACTTACCCATCTTTCTGTTTCCACAATGTATCCATTCCCTTGTGTTTTCCATGCATACCTGAGTGTTGTGAATGGGTTTGAGATGAGTTCTGAGCAGAGGCTTCCTCTGGTGGTTACAAGCGGTGCTAGTCTGTCCAGTGAAGATTGTGAGGACTGGGAATCAGGTGTTACTGATTGGTCTTATATAAGGGAGTCACCTTCCCATCAGGGTTGCCGGTGATCAATTGTTCTGGTCTGGATCCTTTATTCCTGTTTTCCTTGTAGCCTGCTGTGTCGTGTCTGCATCTCCTGCTAACAGATAAGACATTTTCTTCTTTTGTGTTTGTGCTATATTTTTGCATTTTGTCCTGCACTTCTGTGGGGGCCTTCTGGGTCCCCTCCGGGGGCTTTTGCCCTCTCAGTTTGGTTCAGCCACTGATGTTTGTGCTTTTGCTTTTTCCAGTTTTTTCAGTGGCTGCTGTTTTGATTTTGTTACACCAGAGAGCTAGTTTGGGTGGTAGAGGTCGTGTGATCTCAGGTGATTTTGAGATTAGTGGAGTTGGTGCTTTTCAGGGTTTTCTGGGATTGCAGTAAGTGCCCTTCCTATCCTTTTCTATTTAGTTAGTTTGGGCCCCAGTGTTTGCTCATACTATTTTCTGTCTGTGTCTGTATTTCGTCTTGTCTAACCGCCATTACATGTTTGGGGGCTTTCTATTATCTTTGGGGTTCTGCTCCGGGGCAGATAGCTTTCCTATTTCTATCTTTAGGTGTAGTTAGTTTCTCAGGCTGTGACGAGGCGTCTAGGACCAACGTAGGAACGCTCCATGGCTGCCTCTAGTTGTGGTGGTTAGTCAGGGTACTGCAATCTCATAGATTCCAACTGCTCTGGTGTATTGCCTTTTTTACCTGCACTCCTCAGCTACCGAAACATAACAGTATCACCGGCCTAAAAATTTAAAATTGTATGGTACTCACAGAAGGGAAAAAATATTGTGAAAGAAAAAAGGTTGTCAGAGTTGTCAGAGATATTTTTCTGTTTGTTGCATTTTTTTCCCTCTGTATCTCTGGGTGCTGGGGAGGATCTTTTCTCTCAATGGAGTTTGCACAGTTGTCTGGCCGTGTGGATCAGCTTGCCACTGAGGTTCAGAGTATTGCTGCATATCTTGCTAGGTTGCCTGTTGTGGAACCTAGGATTCCCATGCCAGATTTGTTTTTAGGGGATCG